>JADHZA010000007.1:0-153649 GCA_018831705.1 Torrubiellomyces zombiae | reverse complement strand
CCTTGGACAAGCGCCTCAAGCTCGTGGGCATGTGGGAGCAACACAACCTTCTGGTCAACGTCGATGGTATGATTATGAGGCTCTTCCACAAGGGCTTGGGCTGGACGGAGGATGAGACGCGGGTGTTCTCGGCATTGTACCGGAAAGACCTGCGGAACTTGAGCATGCATGCATATTACGCCTTGTGAGTATACTGGAGCAGCCCATCATAGTCGTCTGCACGAAGATCCGCTGACCCGTGATAGCCATGTCGTCTACGGACGAAAACCGACGACGGCGGAATGAGGGGGCCTGGTTTTTCATGAATAGAACAGCATAGCCGGACATGAACACGAATGGAATATACGATCGAGGCAGACTGGTCGAGAGATGGACGTAAGCGCCAAAGTAATGGCATCGAGTCGGGACGTCGGCCTTGAAGAATGTAACGCCAAAATTGGCTCCAGTCGCCGTGTGCAGCTCATTCACACTCGCAATATACGAGCGCCCGGCTAGACTAACCGTGAATTCATCAATTGCGTACAAGTAGAGCTGCTCGGCTACATAGCATCTCCTTGAAGGCCAGTGCATTCGGGTTCTGCCCCAAGTTGATCCGAGATGTGGAATGACGGATGACGGGATAGCGATGTGAAGATGAGAAACAGTTAAGCAAATGAAGTAAGTCCCTATATCGTTGTTCTCAAGGTGAACAAATCCGGGGTCGAGGGCATGCAGCGAGTTACGTCGTCGGACAATTGGCTCGAGAGAATGAATGGACGTGCTTGTATGCAGCTCCAGTGGGGGCGCTGTCAATGTCAGCTCCGGGAGCAGCTTTCACGTGGGGCATCAGGCGCTGCTGGCCCGCCACCGCTACCGCCTCCCTCGGCAATGCCATGGATTCATGGGATGGCTTTTTGTACATCACGGCGCCTTGTCAAGCATCGTCATCTTCCCTTCTTTGTTACCTTGGCGGCCTCTCATGTCTTCATCCCTTCAACTCGTCTCTCCAGCTCCGTCTCCGACCGCCTTCTGCGCTGCTGCACCGGCAGCGTCTTCTCCTCCCCGTCCGGAGTATGCGCTGGACTGCGCCGCCAATGAACGCTGGGCATTAATTGGGCATTGCTCGTAGCACTAGCAACAGTAATTCTCCCCTGCGCCGGTCAGCAGGACGCTTCTTCATGGCTGCAATTGTAAGTGTCTCACTTTCTTTTTCCGTTGACGTCGTCTTTTGCTTCTTTTGCCGCTCTCCCCTTTTTCCCTCCTGCTGCGCCCTAGGTAGGTACGCTCGGTGCCACGTAACTCCCTCTGCGTCGTCACCTGTCGCTGTGCATTTTCACGTGTGCGGTTCGGCGGCTTGCTGGTGATGTCACCACCACCACCACCCGTCTGCCTGCCTCAACCTACCTGCTGCATCTCCGTTGCTCGCCTCCCACACAACCCTCTCCGTCAACCAGCCTGAGCGCCGCGTGGACAGAGGGCGCATGGCAAGCAGATGAATAGGCTGTTGATCAGGAGAACGTTGACACGAACCCCCATCTCTCTCACCTTGAACGACTTGCTCTGCGCACGCCGGCGGCTGACCGCGAGCCAAAGGAATCACCTTGGCTGCTGCATCTAGACCACTCCATGTCTTCTCGCGACGAATCCTCCAGCGGCGCCACGGGATCCATCTACGAAGGTCGAACTTCCTCGAACGTCCCTCCCACCTACGCCGCCTTCTCGCCAGTCACTCTCACGGCCAATACCCCGTCGCGATCCGCGAGGCGGTCGACCATTCTCGTCCACCAAAAGAGCCCGCTTCTCCTCGCGACGCCGCCGCAGGTCACTCGCGCCCTAGCCTACAGCCATCCCTTTCTCTTGCCGCTGAACAAGCTTGCCGGCTTGTTGACATGGAGTACAGGTGATCCCTGGCAGAGCTTCCTGCTGCTCGCCGCCTTCTGGGCCGTCGTTCTCTATGGGGATGTCGTGGTGCGAAGAGCTGGACCTGTCGTCATCGGTGCGGTGCTCATAGCAGGCATGTACGGCCGGCGATACAGTCCTCTCAGTAGCAGCGGGTGGAAAGAGCCTGCGAGAGACTATAAGGATACTTCGTCCAAGAATAACACCTCTCACGCTGCTACGGGCTACTCCGATCACGGAAACACGGGCGGCAAGGACCAGACAGCGAAGCATCAGAGGGCGCACTCGGAGGTGACGAGCACCAAGCATCAGAAAACGCTCGACGAGATTGTTGAGACAGTCAAGGAGTTCACCGGCCGATGCAATGTACTTATGGATCCTTTACTCGATTTGACCGACTTCCTGAGCACTCAGAGGACTCCCACGAGCGCGACCACCAAACCCGCTCTGACGGCCATGTTTGTGCGTCTGCTGATCATCACCCCGTTCTGGCTGGCTCTGACGATGCCGCCATTACGCGTCATCACCACCAGAAGAGTTGTTCTGGTCACAGGCACCATTGTTCTCACCTGGCACGCGCGCGTCATGAGAGTCACCAGAACCATTCTCTGGAGAAGCTTGATCGTGCGAGGGCTGGCAGCAGCCCTCACAGGTTTGCGGTTTGATAGGCCAGAATCTGCGAGGTCAACGTTGGCCGCCAAGATTGCGCAACAGGTCGCAGCTGCATCGCGCAAGGACTCAAAGTCCGCCCACATGAGAAGTCAAAGCGGTACAAGTTCCGGGGTCAAATTCACCTTCATCCTTTATGAGAACCAGAGACGATGGATTGGCCTCGGATGGATGGCCAGCTTGTTCGCGTACGAGAGGCCCGCTTGGAGCGATGAGCATAACAATGCCGTGCAGTCGTGGAACGAATTTGAGCTGCCCGAGGTCGAAGATGGAAGTCGCATGCGCTGGCAGTGGGTCGAGGACAGCCGTTGGAGGGTAGACGGAGTTCCGGACGAGCAAGGCCCCGTTGACTACGACGGTGAAGAGGGCAAGAATGGATGGATCTACTATGATACAAAGGTAATTTGGCTTGTAGATGACTCTTGAGAGCGTTCCTTGCTGATGCGTCGACAGTGGCAGAACGGGCGAAGAGGTCGGGACGGATGGGCCAAATGGACGCGACGAAGGAAGTGGTATCGTGATGCCGAACTGGTGGAGGTGGACGAATCGGACCTGCCTCAAGAGGCTGACGTGAAAGAAAGCAACAGTTCGGCGCACGCTCCACATACCAAGGGTTACAGCACAGCCAGCGAGAAGATGGTGTCTCCGTTGAACCCCGAAACGGCTCCGGGCGGCTCAGAGTCGGCTGTAGTTGATGATGCAACTGGCACGCAGTCGGCTGACGATACTGCCTCGGTCAACTCCACGTCGTCTAGATTATCTTTTTGGCCATCGCCGTTCCGGAGAAAAGCGGCAGAGCGACCTCGAGCGTCGATCGAAAAAGATCGGCCCAGGCGAGCCAGCAATAGTGAACCTGTCGAAGACGAGGACACGAGCGGCCTGGGTTTAGAAGTGGAACTCGAGCTGCAGAAGCAAGGTAAAGATGGCGGGCGGTGGGGAATAGGAGATGAAGCCCGCATGAACCTCGAATAAGAGAAGTTGAGCCCTGGAGTATCGATGACCATGAGGCAACGACCGTGCGAATGCATTGCTGCAGTCATGAAGTTACGAGATGAAGCAAGAGAAGGTAGACCATACGAATAGGCTCAAGTCGTGGACCGGGTTCTTGGGACGGCCATTTCTCGTCGCGCGTCTGGCAAGCCTCAGGTGTGGACAGGAACGGTCGACCAAATCGCTCTCCCACCCGACTGATTTCGCAGGTGATTCACACATGGAAGGGGTCCTTCTCTTGTCCCCTACGGCCCTGTACACGTAGACGCGTGTCTTGTGCGGGTGACTAAGTAGATAGGCATGCCAGCTGGCAGAAGTGTATGCCGACTTTTCAAACGACTCTGGACTTTGTTCACTGTTCCTCTCGAGCGGCGAACCAACGTTCTCATACAGTCACACTGTTGTTTCTTGACCTTCCTTTGCCCCGTGTCTTGTTCTTGGACTCTCTCCCTGCCCAACCACACCACGCACATCTACACGACGAGACTTGTGAGAGTTCGTCAGTCTACACATCAGCATTCAGTCAGCCCATCTTATCCCCCAGGGTCAGATCTCGTCGACACACCCATGGCTACGCCTCCCAGAGGAGGAGCGAGCGGAGAGAGCGTCATGGGCACACCAAACCCGCGCTCGATATGCTCTCCTTCTCTGTCCTCCTCACCATGCAGAATTCCGGGGCCTCCACCAACATCACCGGCCTCTGCGCCGCTATCCCCCCTCGCGGCACGTTGCTGCTCACATGGGGTGTCGCCTGACGCCATCGGCGCAACATCCTACTCATCACCCGACCTGTGGACGCTGCCCTCGGAGGGCGAGCAGACACGATCCGAGGAAACGATCCGTCGCTCCTCGCCGCTGACTCCGTTCCCCTCCTTGGTGCACGATGCGTCTCCTTCCGCCTCACGGGGCAACGAGCGAAGACGACTCCTCCCCTGGTCGGGGCATAGACGCGAGTTGAGGGCCGTCATGGACGGTGTTGTCTTGTTGCTGCAGTGTGCCGGAGCGGCATGCGTAGGCAGCGTCCTGGTAGCCATGACCTTGTGGAAGAAGGGCAGTTCGCATGCGGATTCAGCACATTTTTGGACCTGGTGAGCACGACTTCTAGCCCCCCCCCCGCCCAAGCATAGCATTGACCATCTCCAAGTCTCTGGATCTATGGCGGGCCCGTGCTGTCGCTGCTTTCCCTTTTTCCACTTAGCGTTCTCATGGTCCATGAGACGCGCATGCTGTCTGCCGTGGCCATGCTCTACCTCCAAGCGGGCATGTTCACGCTCGCCACGGCTACGGCCGCCGCAGGGACCGTGTGTGCGTTGGTGGCGCAGGAAAGTCGTGTCGTAAGAGCAATTGTGACGGGCTGCGGTGTCTCGTTGATGGCCATGGGTGGGCTGGCGTTTGGGAGGGCCGTGGTGGTATGGTGGTTGGATGAGACTGATGACGAGGAGCGTGAAGAGGGAGCGGGACGATATGGGACGTTTGTGGTGTGAGATGACGAGGCTGGCTGATGTGGTGTGAGACGAGGTATCAGCAGATGAGGCTTTTGGGTGGATTGTCGTCCTACTGTATGCATAGAGTAGAAAGCAAACTGGGTTATATGTTGTGCTGCCTTTTGAGTGACATAGCAATGGGCATGTGACGATGGATGTCATCGCCTCTATCAATCACAAGGGTTTCTTCTTCCAACCGGCCTTGTGTGTACGAGATAAGTAACAGTACATTTTCTACATTGCCTCGTCGTGACACATCTCGACGTGGTCATTCGTTTGCGTCGTGTCCCGCAGCGTAAAGGTAATCTAGATGTTGTGCGTTACACCAATGTGCGCAGCCATGTGAGTGCAGGGTAGGTTATGCCAGAATCACGACAAGTTTCTTCGACCTATTTTAGCATCACACAGGAGTAGTCCAAGATGAATTTGTGTAATAAACAATGTGAATACAGGATACTACCACGTAGACTGGTCCAAGTAACTTTTTCCTAGCCTGTGATGACCACGACGAAGGTCCAACGAGTGCTCGCGACCTTTCGAAGCTGGGGTTTTTTCTTCCCCACATGATGAAGAAAGTTGATCATGGCCGTGCGTTGCCCCACGACAACGACAGTGGCTACTTTTGTACATCAAACCTGCCCGGCATCCGGCATTTGCACGAGCCCAAAGCCAAGACCACCACTGCCACCAGTCGCATCGCGCCGCCCACCATGGTTGAAAAGCTCTACGTCACGTACAACGATGTAAGTCGGATCCCGAGACCATCGGAAAGTCTCCTTGTTCATCCTTTCCTGCATGTCGGTGAAGCGGGAGCGCCTTGCACGATGGAGGGGCAAAAGGAAAAAAAAAAATTGCTACGAAGGAAAAGTTCCCACGCAACAGCAAAGACACTGACGCTCGTCACGCCAGGTTCACAAGCTCTGCCAGCAGGCAGCGGACAAGCTCCTGACGCAACTGAAGCCCCAGCTCATCATCGCCATCGGCGGCGGCGGCTACGTTCCCGCGCGCATCCTGCGATCCTTCCTCAAGCAGCCCGGCTCGCCCAACATCCCCATCCAAGCCATCGGCCTGTCGCTCTACGAAACCCTAGGCGGCACCGAGGTCGAGGAGATTGGCACAAAGGTCACGCGTACGCAATGGCTCGACCTCACCGCCATCGGCGAGATGGAGAACCTCGTCGGCAAGCGCATTCTCATCGTCGACGAGGTCGATGATACCAGGACGACGCTGGAGTATGCCGTCAAGGAGCTGGAGAAGGATGTCGAGGCTGCTCGGCAGAGAATGGGCGGCGATCAGCCCAAGACGCAGTTTAGCATATTTGTACTTCATGTATGTCTTCTCACCCACACCCGTCTTTGTGGCATCCGCCTGGACTGTTACTACCCCTGGCTCGACGATTGCTGACAGTTAATTTTTCTGGTGTAGAACAAGGATAAGCCAAAGAAGGGTACCCTGCCTGAGGATATGATGGCGAACCGCTACGAGGCTGCACAGACGGTCGGCGATGTATGGATCAATTATCCCTGGGAGGCCATGGATATCGACGAGCACGATAGGCTGGCCAAGTCGGCTAAGAGCTCTTGATGGATCGATGGCAGCGTGGACTGGGATTTTGGACGCGGGTTTCGTGGTATAGAGAAAAGGGTCCGCTACCAGACGGATATCGTTAATAGAGTCGCAATTTCTGGTCGTAGAGGTGCCCTATGGTAAAATCAACACAAAATCATGTTCCAGTCTTTCCTCTATAGCAGGCATACGCAGCCATGAAAAGCGTGTATGGGATTCTTGGGATATCAAACGATCTAAGAACTGTAGTCATGAAGAGTCTATGAAAGAAATGCTCATGCGCGGGGAATCGTAAACCATCCGTCAAGTTGAACTCGCTAAGCTGGTGAAATGCTCTCCTCAACGATGCAGATTAGCCTCCAAGGGTACCTTCTCTCTCGTGCTTCTCTTTGAGCCGCTTCTCCTGCTTCATGAACTCGCGGATACCCACCGGCACGCCTTGGTAGACCTCGTCGTCCCACAAATCCCTTGCTATCCGTCCGTCACCGACTTTCAAGTCGCCCCAGTCTGACTTGGACGAGGTACCATCGAGGTCCATCGTCGTGATGCCTTCTCTCAGCCGCATCTGCGCCATATTCTTCTTGGCGGACCACTCCTCCATCTCGTCTCGGTACGTATCCCACACGCAGTTGACGCAGCCGCTCATGCAGCAATTATCCGGCTCTTCTGGACGCGGCGGCACGAGGACACCAGCGAGATACGTCGACTGCGATTGCTTGAGGGCGAGACGGTCGGCTTGCTCGGCTGGACCCAGGAGTCGCGAGCCAAAGATGATGCGCGCCTTTTCCTGCGCCGAGGTCGGAGGCGGAGAGGGCTGCGGTGGCGTGGAATCCAGTGTGTTGCCCGGGGAGGCCTTTGTCGCCTTGGGAGGACGACCTGGTTTCCTCTTGAGGCCAGGAGCCTGCTCCCGAGAAGGCTGCTTTTCGTGGAGAGATGGATCGGCCGATGTGGGCGGCTCTTCGGGCTTCCGTGCGAACGGATACGGCGTGGGTTCGTGGAGTATGATGTCGTAGTAAGGGCCGAGAGGACATCGTTGGCGCCATGGCTCGGCTTCGGCTGCTGTTGCGGAAGCTGTGAATCGTCGCGATGGGCAGCGGGCCAGGGCTCGAGATAGACGCAGTCTGGAGGCCGCCGCTCTCGAAGGCGTTGACATGGTAGGAAGGAAAGTAATATGGTGGAAGGGTGATGGCGACGAGTTTAGATCAACGCATTTCAACAATGGGAGAGGGTCGAGCGAGGTTTCCCGTCGATCTGAAGAAGAGAAATGAATACTAGGTGGAAAATGTCAAGAGGGGCAGATGCGGTTGTCGCGCAAGTTCTTTGAATCAACCGCCCACGTCATTTGCCCGGCCCTAAGGAGCCAACGAGCCTCTTCCCTGTCCGACTCTCGGTGCCTGGATCCGCTAGGTAATTACAGGTGAATGCCGGAACGCCCTATTTGTACAATGCAAGTATGTACTCGTACTAAAAGGTACAAGTATCCAGATGAGATGCGTCCTGCGCGTGCTTATATTCATTTGATAAGTAGTCTCGTTTTATCGATATTCGAGACGACACCCAAGATGACTTGGACAGGAGCAGAAGTCTGTCATGACATCTTTTCAAGCATCAGTTATTCAAGCCCCAGGTATGTCAGTATTGCATTGTAGCTGTGGTGTTTATTCACCTGGAACCGTAAAGTATTCCTGCTGGTGTGAGTGTACAGTAAAAGTACATGCTAGTTCCGTGTTGACAAAAACCAGAACAAGGCACCTGCGATGCGAACGGCCCCACTTCGTGTCGACCTTTTGTCGCGCTCTGGCGTTCCGGGCCTTATTATGCGCAATACATGCTTGTACTGCTTATATACAGATGTACGAAAGCACCAGCAGGCCAATATCAAGCATCATTCTGCAGGCGACTCAACGTCCAAGTCATGTCGCCTTGCCAAAGGCGCTGTCACGGGGCTACTTCACCATGATCATGGGAGCTTGACCCTCTCAACGCTTACCATTATCAGTCCTCGCACCGATGGAGGACGAGCCCACATCCAAGAGGCGGCGCGTCTCCCCTCGACTGTCGGCTGGGCCGTCCAGTGCCGCCGCGACTCCACGATCTCCCGCCCGGCGCGCGCGTCCGTCGTTTGCGTCACCGACCAAAGCAAGTCTTGCGCGTCACAACCCCGAAATCTTGGAACGAAGGCAGTCTGCTTCCCTTTCGCCGTCCAAAAGGGTCTCCACGTCGCGTACAAGCGCTGCAGGCGCTGTTGATCCAGCAGGCGATCAGAGCGAGCTCGGTCCACCGGTGACGCGACGGAGGAGCCAAGCCGAGCAGCTGTCCGCGAGCGACGCGAGGCAAAGTGATGATGCTGTGCCTGGCGGAGATGGGGGAGAAGAAGAAGAAACCATTGCAGCGACAGAGGCTGCAGAAGGGAGCGCCAAGGGTCGCGGACTGACGGCACCGCCGCGAAGATCGCCTGCGAAACCACTCCCGAGACCCCTACCACCGCCTCCTCCGGATGGCGAAGACGACCTGAATCCTTTCCTAGGTCGATCGTTGCGGCGATCTCCCCAGACCGGCGTGTCTATACCTGTGCCGGCCGAGCCAGAACTTCCCCCTTCCGTACACGATCCCATCTCGTCAACGCCACCCCGCGGGATTCACAGCAGCCCGTCGCGATGGAGAGACCGGAACAAGCCAAAGAAGAGCTCGCCGCTTAAGCCGCGGCCCGAGCGACCAACTGGCGAGAACAGGAAACCAGGTCCGTTGCGGAACCCATTCCGAACGATTGAGAACGGAAGCATCGAAGCAGCACGGGATCCGCTGCTGGACCCTGCAACCAACTCTGCGCGCAAAGTTCCTTTGTTTGACGCAAACAGCGCTAAGAATAGCGAGAGAGACGCGTTGCGGGACGAAATCGCAAAGTTGAAGAAGGAACTCGACGTGGCCAGCAGGGAGAATGAGCGTATTCGTCTGATGCAGACGTCAGGGAGGAAAATCGCGTCCAACGATGAAGAGGAGGTGTTGGACCTGATACAGCGCACGCTCGTTGAGCCAGGCGCATCCTCTAAAGTAACGAGATCGACTCAGATGGTCCAGGCCGTGCTCAACCCCACGGGACTGCTTCCGTTTGCGAAACCAGTATCGCCCTACGCCCTTGACGACGACGACATACACAAGAACATCAAATCACACCATCCGGTCCTCATGACAGCTGAGGAGGACCTGCCCTATCTGCAACTCTTTACACCCTTTTCACTCACGTCCGACGTTTCTGTTCTACCGCCCGTCACGGGGCAGCCGTTGCGTCAGCGACGGATCATCACGTTGCGATCTCGCGACATGCCTGGTCTATTTACCGCAAAGCTGGACATGACGGTCAACGCAATTAATCTTTCCGTTCTCGAGCTCAAAGTTTCGGCGCTCGAGACGGCAGCAAAGTTCGAGCTAACACCTTTTATCGACACAATATGTACCGGCAACTGCAACAGGACTATGCAGCGAAACATTGGGATACTTTCATGGGCCATGGGCGAATGGTACCGCGTGGCGGTGCAGCGGGCGCGTTTCTGGTCACAGCTCGAACAGCAATTGGCGTCGAAAGAGCGCTTCATGGACTCCATTGCCAAAGCTCGTACGCAGCGCAGTCAGCGTAATGACGAGGATGATGAACCGCTCATGCGCGACAAGACGGAATTGTTGCGCTTCCTGGGCCGACAGGCGTTTGATATTCAAGTACCTACGGACACCGCCGGTCCTGAATCGGAACCAGTGGTACGGCTCGAGTGGAAGATTGGCATGGATTGGACGGGCGAGGCGCAGAGTAAACTGGCCATCTTGGTTGGTGTCCCTGGAAAATGTAAGTCCCACACCTGATTGCGTTCCTTCATGTGAGCATATCGTCGAATCGAGCTGACAATGAATGACTCGACATAGGGCGCGGGGCAGATGAGCGAGGCATCTTTGGCAAGTTTCCCAAGCTTTTTGAAGATTTAGTTGGAAGGGAACAGGATCCAGCGGGCGTCGTTCGAACCATTGTAGCGCTTTTGGCTGGGGCGTAAAAGCGGAGAGGGGGCGTCATTGGATGAGAAATGATGTATGAAATGGGTGTTGTAACGATTATCAGTACTTGGCTGGGCATGAGCACGAAGCCGCATTGAAATTGAATGACTCAAGTCACTATCTTCACAAATCGTGTCTTCCTTCCTGGCACTCCACTGAGCCATCGAACTGCGAACCACGCAACTTGTCCCATTTTTCTTGCTAGTCCACATCGACACCGAGTTTCCTCAAATCCGTCTTGGCCATATCAATCTCGCGCATCAGCTCCTTCTGCGCCTCGGGGACGTCATTGAATGTGAGGATACCCCAGCCCAGACGGAAGAGCAAAAGGGCGCCAAAGGACACGAGTGCCCAGAAGGGAAGCTAGAAAACGATGGGTTGTCACAATCAGCCATCATTTTTGTTTTTCTCCCTCGCGAGCTAAGGCACACATACCACAGGCACGATCTGTTGCTGGACGAAATGCGGAAGCGGGATCAATTCGAGGTAGAGCGCAAGATATAGCTACGCGACACACAAGGTTAGCTGGGCCGTCCAAGGTGGCCCAAGTGAGCCAGAAACGTACGGAGGAGACGAGCAGGCCGAGGGAGATGGTCTGCTGAGCGCGCGTCATGGTGGCGGACGTCGGGGCGAGCGGTAAAGGAGTGACTGTCGTTTGGCGACTGGGAACTTGCGAGACGTGGCGAAAGGAGGTGGTGATGGACGTGTTTGTTGATGACGGTCTGAATTTCTAGAGGGTCGAGCTTTGTTAGTCAGCAGCCTGAATCGGGGTAGCTGTGGGAAATCATAAGGGCTCTTCCGGCGCCAACTGCTCATACGTCACTTACGAAGATGCCTTGCGGTTCATGGAAAAAAGTGCAAATGGGATCTTACGAGTGAATTGATTGATTTGATTCTGTTTACGATGCACGAAATGGCTGTCCATCCGGAACACGAAAGATGGTACTTCAACACGGTAAGCGAGTGGCCTTCGTTCCCTCTCGCACTTCCCCCTACGATTTGCAGCCCTTGCAAAACCCGCATGCTACGCGTTACAAGGAGTTCAATCGATTTGTGGCTGCGTTGCTCGCAAAGCTTAGCGGTAGCACGCATTCAAAAGCGCGAGATCGAAACCGTAGACCTCATCGATCATCTGTGGATATCACTGAACCGTGGGACTTGCTTGGCACTAACAAGAGACGGACGATACAAGGGCTGTCACCGCCACGATGCGACAGGCAGCACTTCCATCGGCACCATGCCGCAGCGTCAAGTACAGTAGACTAGACGTGTAAATGTATGGAGCCTACCTCTTAGCGGGCTGTGACAACATACAGACGCAGCTGTCCACCACCGCCAGGCACCTCATTTTTCCCGCTCAGGCTGATAGCTAGTTCGTGCTAGAAGGGGATCGGTGGTCCTGCTTCTGCCTTGTAGTCACGATGAGGCCATGGAAGTGAGGTTGATAGGTCGTTATACGGAATCTAGAACTCTCATTGCCCTTTTAGCGACCGGATTAGATGCTGGAATTGCTCGTCCGGTTGACTGCGGCCGTGGATGCAAGACGCGGACAGGGACAGGCCTCGGCGATAAGTGGGTCGGTCACCCGGCGGCTGGTCCGACCACCGAGCGCTTAGTATTCCAAGTGTGAAGAATCCGCAGATTTTAAAGTTTGGTGGCGCCGAGCTAACCGTTCAAGAATGACGTTGTCAATGCGTTTACTTGACCTCAGTTGTTCGCAAATTTGTTAGGAGTGAGAGAGGAGCGTGATAACATATTTTGTTTAAAAATGCTTTAAGAAATACATGTGTCTCGTCTATTCGAAGTCTTCATCTTGGTTGGGTATCCCTTCTTCCACGCCACCGTCGCTGAGCGTTATGCATTTGCTCGTCACGCTCCTTCTTCATACTATTCTCCTCTTTATCAATCTCGTTTCAAGTCTTGCCTTTCAAAGGCCATGTCTGTATTCTGTAAGGCTCTCATTGAGCATCCATGAGGCTGCCCCATTGTGTCGCTCATAAAACATGCTCTGAGGGGGTATATAACGCCGACGATGATGCACCTGCTTCGATCTCATGCAAATAGCGTGTGGAGGCGAACAAGGTAAACAAAACAAACGCTCCAAAGCATCAAGTCTTGTGCGCAGTCTCTCAAGCGGAGCCACTCCTTCGTAGCGGCCAGATGCGCCATGCGCGCTGCGACTTTCCATTTGTCTTCTCATCTTCCATTTCGAGGTCGTCGTCATCGTCTAATTCCAGTCTATACCTACGTACACTTCCGGAATCATCGTCGAAAGCAACGTGTCTGGGGTCAAAACAGTCTGGCACGAGGTGTCTCCGCACCCAGCCCTTGAAACCGCGGCTTGCGGCGTCAATGGCAGCGTACTCTAGCCTTCTTGTTCCGGTGCTGGTCCAGTACCATGTTGTTTGCGGGGGAAGCGGTGCGGACTCTGTTTCCTCCTGCTGCGGGGGGAGCATAACAGCGTCTTGAAGTTCGAAGAAGTCGGGTGTCGGGAACTGGTAGTAGATGCTACGGGATTGCTGGGTGCTAGCTTGCGACTTGTGTAATGAGCGAGAGCTATAGTTTGGTAACGACTTGGCGGAACGGCGTGTGGTAGGTCTACTACTGTACTTCCGGGGCGAGTTTGCCGTAGGGGTTGACGCTGTGTGCTGGTGATGTCTTGAGGGTAGAGAGGATCGGGTGCGAGAGACGGACGGGCGAGGCGAGCTGATATGTGAGCCGTAACCAGAGTCCTGGCGTTGCATTTTGACGGGCTCAACGGGTGGCGATATCGTCGTTTGCGAATTTGATTGTGATAGCTTGTTTGCTTCTTTTGACGTACTGCTGCGTGTTGACGAGGGTGACTCCTGCAGCTCCACATCCACGAAGCTGTGATACGTTGAATCGGTGGAAGTCAAACTCAATCTCGGCTCCATGCTGAAGCTCTTACGGAGAAGATGATCACACAAATGAAGTCGTCATACGATTCGGACTGTCGACTCGACTTGAAAGGGCCGTGTTGCGTATAAATGCAGAGTGCAAGTTGACAATTCCGAGGTCATCCAGCGCTAATGAAAAGAAAGAACAGAAGACGGAGAAAAGAACAATGAAAGCCCTGGGTCCATGGCAAGCCCGGTTCACCCAAAGCCAAGACTGAACACAACAGACTCTTGCCTCTATTTAAGCGAGTCCGGTGTGTTCACGATTTGTGCATGAACGGAAGTTCAGAAAGTTGCGGTCAAGCAATGGTAACAGCAGGCAGGTATCGCTGGTGCCTCGGCAACGGAGTGCACGAAGCTTGACAGGCTCCGGCCAAAACAAGGGGACAAGAAAGCGTATTGAAAAGAGTAATGATAAAGAGATGCGGAGAGGCAATGGATAAAATAATAAGAGACCGGCCAGGAACCATGCAGGTGGCAGTGTATTCCGATGCAGGAAGAGAAGCCGGCAGGCCAGGGCATGCGAGGTGACTCCGAGGAGCAGCGGTGAAGCGCCAAGTTATTGGTGCGCTATATCTGTATTGAATTTTCGTGGGCAGTGGGATCCGCTCGCGCTTGGCCTGTCTGTCGTCTGGCGTCTCGCTGGAGTCTGTTCTGCTCCCGTGGGATTAAATGTTATTCGTTCAGACGTGGCAGAGTAGATACAGAAGGTGAGCGGCTATTGGGAACCAATAGTGAGGACTAATAGGCGCCGATGGATGTCAAAGGTAACCAGGTCGTAGACAAAGAATTATTCGAAGTCGGTTGAGAGTTCAAGAGGTGCTTTCCCCACGCTGCTTGCATGTAATTACGTGGGAACCAATAGATATAAATGGGGGGAATGGGACTCGGCCATGTTCCATTGTGACGGGGCTGGCCATCGTTTCATAACTCATTTATCCATCGTCACTTGGTTGCCCGTTGTGCGGTGCGCTGTTGTTCGTTTGCCTAGGCTCGGCCTTGCACATGTCCCCCCGACTTGTCGACGGAGCGACCTCGGCCACGGTTGCGTGTTAGTCTTGCTCAGGTAGTCGACCGTTGATTGGACGAGCGCGATGCGCATGTGATACTCGCGCGACGCCAGTTGCGTACGGCTGATGACGGGGTTTCGATGACGAGGCGAATCGTCACATGATGGATGCCACCACCGAACGAACGCACGTGCATGCAATGTAGTTACATACAGCACAAGCTCGTGAACCGTCGTCTGTGTCTTGACGTGTGCATGGTTTGCTGGCTGGACAATGTGCACCTTGACAAGCCGTGGCCAACAGGGATAGGATGTTGCTCTTGGTAGGTGGTTAGGTAGATAGACGAGAGCCCCTGGGGGGGGATGATGAGCTTGGCTTGGCTAGGGCCTCATCACCCCATGGTTGCGAATTCTCTATCCATTACAAGTAGGGACAGTGCATAGCGACATCGGATCCGCTTCGTTCCTTCCCACCGCCATCGCGGGCCGCCCCTCGTTCGGCCAGCTCCAACCAATAAGCGTCAAGGCTCCTAGCTTAATAGGCTACAGCTATTCCGTATAGGTGATGTAGATGTTCTCTTCTCAGCAGGCCCCTACACCGGTGGCAGAGCAAAAATCACGCAGAAGTCGATTGTACGAGTATGCTGGGGGTTTCACTTGTAAGAACAAGGCTTGTGAAAGACGAGCAGATCGTTCATGTACAAATGTCTTTATACGCCCTCATGAACAATGAGCGCCAACCCGATATTCAGGCATGCCTCGTATGCGCCTGATAGGTCAGTGCATTCACTAGTCGCACAATAAGGTCAAAACATTTCGCTGCAGGATAGCTAGCTCTATGGAGTTCAAGCACACTACTTGTACATACGTGCGCCGAGCTATAGGCCTATGTATTATATTACCTGGCGCTAAGCTTGAAAAGCAATGCCGCGGCACCTTTCACATGGGATTGGGCTGCAAGGAGGAATCAGTCAACCTGACATTGGCGAACCCATGCTCAGGTGACAATACGCTAAGGATAAGCCGATAATAGCCGAGGTCGTGATTAATAATCACGGCTAGCGTCGGGCTAGGGTTATAGTTAGGGTTATAGTTAGGGTTAGTAGGGTTGACAGTGTTAGGGTTAAGGATAGGGTTAGGGTTATCCTCGGGATATCTCCGGAAAAATTCCGGCCCCACTTTTCTAGTGTCAGGTCAGCTCTGGACCCATTGTCAGGTCAGGTCCCTTAGCGTATTGTCACCTGAGCATGGGTTCGCCAATGTCAGGTGAACTGTAACCTCGGCTGCAAGGCGCATACAGCACAGACATACTTGTACACAGCTTCCATTGGCCTCGGACCCTGCATGCGTGACGACGGTGAATGACTTCTGGTGGCGCCCTGCAGCGCCACCCGAACTCGTCAGCATCAACCAGAATGATGAAACAGCCGAGGAGGTTCGAACGATGATATTCCAGTAAGTCACCCTCACTGGGGTGTACTTTAGTACAGTCTGTACGTGAGGTAATACTCCGCACTGTACGGAGTACATTACGTCCGAGTTCATACCCGTTGTGCCGCTTCTTGTCACATACCATCGCTGCTTGTCAAAACACCAGCCTTTCGAGGTTGGTTCGTGCAGCCGCAAATAGAATGCGTCGCCGTCTGTTTGAGACAAGAAAGGGGCAAAGCTTCTCAAACAACGAACCGTCCAACAAGACCCTTGTGCCTTTCCACATACCTCTGCAGAGACCGCAAACATCGGCTGTCGAGCTGTCCGTTCCAGGGTTTCAGAAGCCTGAACCGACATCCCGCACGTGTCTGTGGATTGGGAGAAAACGTCGCTGATGGGCTGCACCTCAGATCGGTCGGCAACGCCTGCCGAGATCCGCGGATGAGGACCTTTACGGACACGCACACGGAAGGAATGCCTGACGAGCTTGGCCACCAGCAATTGCTGTCGGGGTGAGTCGGTTGCCAGGCTCGCGACACTTTGCCCAACATGGAAGTCGCGGGATATGACAGAAATCCGCGAACCAGAAGGCAAACGTCGGAAACCTTCTGTCTTTTGTGCGTTAAATACGTTTGACGTTCGCCCTCACTGTTGCTACTATAGTACTAGTAGTCAGGCACCGATCTGAGTGGCGAGAGCTCGACACCCTCAGCACCAATCCACATCGTCCCTTCCACGTGGAAACAAGCCAATTTGCAGCCTCCAGGGCAGCTTCTCCTTGAAACCAGATGCTAGTGTCCCCAGCCCTGCCTTACGTGCCACCGGGGGGCTGAGTGTCGAGTAAACTTTATACATGATTGAATGCAGCCGTGGTACGTAACTTCGGAGCGGCTCAGCGCCCGAGCCTGGACATCATCGTCATTCCGGACAACTCGTCTTTTGAGACAATGGCGGAATGCGCCACGCCTGCTTCCCCCGGGTTGCCTGTCTGGCGTCCACCTCGAACTCCTTGGTCAAACATCTTCAACTTCGCTATGGGGCGATAGAGACGCATTCTTGAAGAGTTGCTTGAAAGTCTCCTGTTCTGAGGCTCCTTGCTCGCCTTTGATGATTTCGAGGTATTTCTAGGGGAAGTCGATATACCCTGGTCCAAAAGGGGCTATGAGGAAAGGCACAGGGTGAGCGTATGGCTCAAATACCGAACGTGTGGGAAAATGCCACCGCAGAGAGTGTGGCGCGTCATGTTCTCGCTGCTCGTCTCGAAACCGTGTTGCCGCACAAGGCCCTCCATGACAAAATATGTGGTAGTCATTTGTGAAATTGTGACCGGGAGGAAAGATGCGATACAAGGGCAGGAATGTTCAGCCCCAGAGCAAGACCCCTTCAAACGCCATGTCTCTATGACACGATGGTCTTCGGAATTGACGGCTGGTAGCTGTCGAGGTGGAATGACATCATGAACGACGCTCATTGCAAACCGGTGCTGCCGGTCTGCAACTGTGAATGCCAACGTGTATGTGAATATAAAGTATCCGGATACCTGCTTCATCTGCTCGAGGTGAACGTCTAATCTTGGACATAGTGGCATTTCACGCTGCAAAAGATCATCTACTTATTCTGAACACACTACAGTTCTTCCTTCAACATGCAGTTCAAACACATCGCCTTAGCTGCTCTCGTGGCTTCAGTCCATGCCTTGCCTGCAAGATGGACTGCGGAGGAGAAGGAGCTTGCGCGTCGCGATAATATCGCCCGAGCCCAGGCAAAGGCTGAGATGGAGATCAGAGCCGTCTCTCTGCCGAGCGCTGATACTATACTCAACATCATTCAGAGCCTCACCAACGTGATGCAGGACACCACCGACGTCACCAACAAGCTCAACACTTCTAGCCCGTTCACCATCTTCACAGCCGGTCTGGTACGATCTAGCCCTCTTCTAGGAAAGCTCGCTTGCTGCCGGTGGTGGTCAGACTAACATGCGCGCTCTACAGATACTCATCGATAGCTTCCAACGAATTCTCACCCTTGTACTGCAAATTATCTCTCAGTTGGGTGGCCTCGGCGGCCCAGGTGTCGTACTTCCTACGAGTATTCCGCCAATTTCCATTCCTACAAGTCTTCCAATTAGTATTCCTACGACTCTGCCGATCAGCATCCCCACGACTCTGCCGATCAGCATCCCCACGACTCTCCCCATCAGCGTCCCTACGACTCTTCCCATCTCAGTTCCTACCACTCTTCCCATCTCTGTTCCTACAACTCTTCCGGTCTCCGTGCCTACCACCCTACCAGTCTCAGTCCCGACAACGCTTCCAATCTCTATTCCTACCACTCTCCCGGTCTCCGTGCCTACAACTCTTCCGGTCTCTATTCCTACGACCCTTCCAGTCAGCGTTCCAACCACTCTTCCGGTCTCCATCCCAACCACTCTCCCGACTATCCCGGTCTCTATTCCTACCACCCTTCCGGTCAGCGTCCCAACCACTCTTCCGGTCTCCATCCCGACAACTCTCCCGGTCTCTGTTCCTACCACCCTTCCAGTCAGCATCCCAACCACTCTTCCGGTCTCAGTTCCCACAACCTTACCGGTCTCCGTCCCAACCACTCTCCCGACTCTCCCAGTCTCCGTCCCGACAACTCTCCCAGTCTCTATTCCTACTACCCTTCCGGTCAGCGTCCCGACGACTCTTCCGGTCTCCGTGCCTACCACTCTGCCGGTCTCCGTGCCTACCACTCTGCCGGTCAGCGTGCCTACCACTCTCCCGGTCAGCGTCCCGACCACTCTCCCAGTCAGTGTACCTACCACGGTCCCGGTCTCGGTTCCGGTCTCAGTCCCGACGACGCTCCCGGAAAGCGTACCTACCACTCTCCCAGTCTCAGTCCCGACAACTCTCCCGGAAAGCGTACCTACCACTCTCCCAGCTACCGTGCCAGAGACTGTCCCAGTCAGCGTGCCCACAACTCTTCCAGTTTCGGTTCCCACTACTCTTCCGGTCAGCGTCCCTACGGTGCCACTTTTTGGCCGCGCCATCGTTCCAACGACTGCTCCCGCACTTCCGACCGCCAAGCAGCTGCAGATCTGCACGGCCTTCCACCAGGTAAGAAACGGCATTCGGAATGCCCAGGGCCGTCCCTCTTTGCCTGCTAATCGAGCATGACATACTGATGCGTTCTTGATACAGCTCATTTTGGTCAACCAAAACCTCCTGACTGCCCTCGTCAACAAGGCTGGTCCTCTCGCCGTCAAGACTGGTTTGATTACTACTCTGAACAGTATCGAAGGTGGCGTGGCATCTATCGCCACGGTCATTGTTAGCCTTGCGCCCACATGTGCTGCTCAGGCCACGACTGACCTGTCCGGCCTCAACACCAAGCTCATTGCTGCTATCAATGCGTTGAATCGTCGTTATTGATTACACCCGAGCGCCTGCCATCCAGTTATTGAGCTGGTGCTCATGCTCTTGGATCTGGGTCTGAACATGGATTAGCTAGTAACTTGAATAGACTGACGAACCGATCATGACTTGTAATCTACTTTGTTTGTTGGTGTCTGAAACTCGGAGGGATACGAATCTCTGCAGCACAGTAAGGCGGCTTGTTGCTGAGCTGGTGCCGGGCATGGTTCATGGGCTCGTCCGAGTGGCCGACTCGGGCAGCGAGCGAATGGCGTAGGCTCAAGATGCGTTAGGTTTGGGGCAACACCTGCGCACGGTAGTTGTACAGCATTTAAGTTTGTACAATCACTACTCCGTACATGCTGCCAACCGGTCGAATATAGCGCACAATTGCAAGCCTACTCTTGTTGTTCCACTTTTCCCATTGTCTGACACGTACCATTGCTACTGGGTGCTGCCACTTATAGCATGCATGTTCCGGCGGGCGGTTGTCTTTGGAGTGGGCGTTGATTTCTCATACGCACCAATCAGGTCCTTACGGACGGAGCTGCCCACCGCCGTTTCAAGAAAAGACGGAGCTGCGGTGCTACGGGCGCGACTTTGACGGGGCTCTTCAGCGGCCAGTTTAGGCGTTTTGAGGCACTTCCTCGGCACTTCGTGTAGGGGGGGTCCCCGGGCATGCAAAGCCACGGCGGAGATCCTACCTGTAAATACTCCGTAAATAGCACGCACCATTGCCTACGTCAGTTCAATTGCGGCTGCGTCACACGAACAGAGAGAGGGAGGGGGAGGGGCAGAAATTCATCAACTCGTCTCCGTCCAGCAGCTCTCCCTCTCCCTCCCTCGTCCCAACTCATCCAGCAAGCCATCTATCTCCTCCCTCTCGGTATACACGCACGCCTTTTCTTCCCATCTCGCATCATCCACACCATGGGTCTCGCGGAGCACTCCAATTCAGCAGCCCCCGTGCTGTCGCACTTCTCGCTCGAGGGAAAAGGTGCCCTCGTCACGGGCGGATCTCGCGGCATTGGTCTCGAAGTCGTCCGCGCCCTGCTCGAAGCTGGTGCCTCCGTCGCCTTCACCTACTCCAGCACCTCGCCGCAGCAAATAGAAGAGCTCCTCTCCTCTCTTTCGCATGTCAGTTCCGGGCGCACCGTCAAGGCTTATCAGTGCAACGTGTCCGACCGAGCCTCCGTCTTCTCCGTCACCCAGCAGGCGGCCAAGGACCTCGGCTCCCTCGATGTGGTCGTCGCCAATGCCGGCATGGGCGCCAATTACCCTGCCCTGGAATACCCAGAGGACGAGTTCCGGAAGATGCTCGATGTCAATTTCCACGGCGCCTTTTGGACGGCCCAGGCGGCGGCGCAGATCATGAATGACGCCCAGAGCAAGAGGGGCAGCATCATCTTCACGTCGAGCGTGAGCGCGACTCTGGTCAACGTCCCGCAGAGGCAGGCGGCCTACAATGCTGCCAAGGCTGGCGTGGTTCATCTGGCCAAGAGTCTGGCCGTGGAGTGGGTGGACTTTGCCCGGGTCAACTGTGTCTCACCGGTATGTCGTCCTTTGCCGTGGTACGCTCTGACTTGGCTCGACTTTCGCTGAATGATTGATCTAGGGATATATTGCTACCGAGATGCTGGACGTCTATCCGGACGAATGGAAGGAGTCGTGGCATCGCAGTGTCCCTGGTGTGAGGTTCTGCGACGCAGCCGAGTTGAAGGGCACGTATGTCTATCTTGCGAGCGAAGCAAGCAGCTATATGACGGGTGAGCTTTTCCCACTCCTTGTTGTCAATATTTGTATGAACATGTGACTAATGTGCGCAGGCGCAAACTTGATTGTTGACGGCGGCTTCAGCTTGCCCTGAGCTGTGCAGTGTCACCAACCGAGGATACGAGCTCGCGTCGAGCCGAGGTTTGATGGGTATGGCAACTATGAGGAATTGCAAAGTGGATTGGATAGAGATACTGGGATAGATCACCTCAATCATAAAATCGCAAAGATTTCGGAGTTTATCGAGCGTCATGAACGCGATCATAGCTGTCTCATGACTGTTCACCGCTGACAGAAGTGCTTTTCCGGGAAATTAGATGAACCCCTAACAACGCCAAAAACCCAAAGTGTTTCCCCCTTTCTCCATTATGAAAGTGTTTTTGTCCGTCCAGCGACTTACACGTTCTTGCGTTCCGACGTGTCTTCCACCTCCTGGACGTGAGGCTCGTCCATTGCCTTTGCAACCTGCTTCATCTTAGTCTTGGCTTGTTCGCCCTCGAATAGATAAGTCAATTCTTCCAAGGTCGGTCCCGCCGTCTCCACGAAGAAAAAGTACACAATGCCAAAGATGAAAGCCACCCACACGCAGTAGTATATGTAAAATTTCCAGCCAATGCCCTGCAGTCCGACGGGGTTGACGTAGCCTCCGAAGATGGCGGCGACCTGGATGGTCAGCAGCACAAAGGCCCAGGTCTTGGCACGCATCTGGTACGTCACTATCTCGAGCGGGTAGGTGACGACCAGGTTCGTCCAGGCAAAGGTGTAAAAGGCCTGGAAGATGAAGATGCACGCGAGTACCACTCGACCAGCTGCGAGAGAATTCCGCTCAAGATATTGCTGTGCAGCAATCGTCCAGACGATGAAGGTGACGAGCACGCCGCCCGACCCGACGACAAAAAAGGTCCGTCTCTTGAACTTGTTGATGAGGAGGGTAACTGACACGGCGACTATGTACTGCCATATCGTGACCATTCCATTGATCAATGTGATGTCTCTGTCGGAGTTGACGCCTGTATCCTTCAGAATCTGAGTGAGATAGTTCGAGACGAGCAAATTGCCAGAGCTTTGACTAAACACGGCAGTGGCGAAGCACAAGGCGATGCGCTTGAGGTTGGGCACGGATGAGAAGAACATCTTCCAGGTCATATTTTGCTCGGCTTCCTTGGTAACGACCTCCTGAATCTCGGCACACTCGAACGCAACGACGGCAGAATTCGGATCGCCCTCTCCATGATACTTGGTCAGAATCTCACGAGCCTTATCCACTCGCCCTTTGGCAATGAGCCAGCGAGGAGATTCGGGGCAGAAGAAGATGAGACAGCACTGATATGCGGACGGCAGGATCTGGATGAGAGTCGGTAGCCTCCAAGACCACTGGGACTGGATTTGAAAGCACCCGTATGTTGCCCAGGCTCCAATCACGTAGCCCAGAACAATGGAGGTGTTGTAAAAGGTGGTGATTTGGACGCGCTCTTTAGGGTGGCTCAACTCAGTGACGAGAACAGGACTTGTCATCTGGATGAGACTGGAGCCAACACCAAGAACGACCTTACCGCCAATGTACATCTCGAGAGAGGTGGCGAAGAACTCGACCAAAACTCCAGTGATGATGACGATAGACCCGAGCGCCGTGGGTATGCGGCGACCAAACTTGTCCCCCATCCAGCTGAGGAAGAGGAACGGAATGACTCCGCCCACCGAATTGGACGCCCCAAAGAAGCCGAGCTTGGAACCCGTTGGATGGCCAAACCGTTCCTGCCACGTGGGTAAGACCTGCATGCCGTTTGTCATGGACTAGTAGCAGTAGAGAAGTTGGTTAGCACGGCCTCGGTATCGTTGTGCATGCATGTTGGTGTTAGTTGCGTACCCCGTCGATGCCAAGAGCTGCGCTTGCCAGAAGCGAGGAGGTCAGGAGGAAGTAGAGCAAGATGCCATTCTTGCGTTTCCAAAAGGGCGGGATGGACTTGAGGTCGATAGGCGGCACCAGACCGTCCGCAGCGTGTGCTGCAGAAGGGGCCATAGTCGTGAAGATCCGGTCATCCAATACTTAGTGGACGCTAGTCCTGTACTGGGAGGGAGACTGCTTGCTTCACAGGTGTGAAGACGTCGTGAGGCAGAGCGAAGCTCAGGAGTGAATCCTTTGAATGCTATCATGAGTTCCGATCGAGACCGAAAAGCCACGGAGGCACCACCTCCAATGGATATTTATGCCCATCATCGAATGCACTGTCGTCGAGGCTGGTGATGCACTCCAGTCATTCAGGAGGGAGAAAGAGAAAAGGTGCGTGTGTGTACGGAGTAGCCTGCCTCCGTTCCGCCATGGCAAAGTATGGAAAGAGTGTTGGAAGTCATCGGTCATTGGCCAGGTTGAGGGGGCGCGGGAACGGAGAAATATCTCTTACCCGCTGGTTGCTTATTGGTGAATTGTCAGCGGGCGTAGCTGAAATGGCAAGCGTCCAAGCGCTGGGGAAATCCGGAGAAATACACCCTTCCAGCTTGGCTCACTCATTCACTCATCCCTTGATACTCAGTTCTGCAATATTTGTATTCCAAACAAAAGTCCTGCCTGAGAAGCCTTGGCTGCATTAGCCTCACTAGCTTTTTTGCGCCACGGGGATGGCATTGAATCAGAGCTCCTCAGCTAATGACCGCATAGCTGGAATTCGTTACTATTTATTCTTCACCCATTCTTATCCTTTTACTTAGTCTTGGACGATCATAATCCTCGGCGCAAAATCAAGGCCACTTACTTTCTTCTTTGCCTACTTCCTGGAGGCTGGCTCATAAGGCATTCTGCGGGTATCAGTAGCCATTGCATCATCATGTCAGCACTTCCCCAAGACTTTGAATGGGGCTTCGCCACGGCGGCGTACCAAATCGAAGGGGCCGTGGCAAAGGACGGCCGTGGAAAGTCGATATGGGACACGTTCTGCCATCTCGAGCCTTCGCGAACCCAAGGCGCCAATGGCGATATTGCTTGCGATCACTATCACCGATATGAGGAGGATCTAGACCTCTTGACCAAATATGGCGCCAAAGCCTACCGGTTCTCCATCTCTTGGTCACGCATCATTCCGCTTGGGGGTCGCCATGACGCTATAAATGAGGCTGGTGTAGACTTTTACAACAAGCTGATCGACGCCCTTGTCAGACGCGGCATCACGCCGTGGGTGACATTGTATCATTGGGACCTGCCGCAAGCCCTGCATGATCGGTATGGAGGGTGGCTGAACGTCGACGAATCCCAGCGCGACTTCGAAAGGTACGCCCGCGTCTGCTTCGACCGGTTCGGAGACCGGGTGCCCAACTGGATTACTCTGAACGAGCCCTGGATTCAGGCCGTCTATGTACGTTGAACCTCATGCAGACGTCTTCGCCATGACGTCACCATGTCAGATGCTGACCGTGATGCCTCTTTTTGACACGCAGGGTTACGCCACAGGCCGGCATGCCCCTGGAAGAAGTAGCACCAATCGTCAGTGCGCGGCGGGGAACAGCGCCACCGAGCCCTGGATCGCTGGCAAAGCCCAGATCATGAGCCACGTCCGAGCCGTGCTGGTCTACAACAGGGAATTTAAAACAAAGCAAAAGGGGAAAATCGGCATATCGCTCAACGGTGACTACTATGAGCCGTGGGATCACGGCGACCGTCGCGACCATGAGGCGGCCGAGAGAAGAATGCAATTCCACATTGGCTGGTTTGCCGACCCTATTTTGTAAGCCACCGTAATTAACCAGGCGCCTTGTACGTCTTATTGCTGACTTGGTTTGCCGCAGTCTGGGGCAAGATTACCCGAGTTGCATGCGCCAGCAGCTGGGCGAGCGACTTCCGGCGTTCACGGAGGAAGAGTTCGCCCTGCTCAGGGATGCCGAAACTGATTTCTACGGCATGAACTATTACACCTCCCAGTTCGCGCGTCATCGTGATGAACCCGCGTCAGCCACCGATTACATGGGCAACGTCGATGAGCTGCAGCATAACAAACAGGGCGTGCCGGTAGGCGAGGAAAGTGGCCTCGGCTGGCTGCGCTCATGTCCTACCATGTTTCGAAAGCATCTGACGCGCGTCTATGGCCTCTATGGCAAGCCCATCTACATCACCGAGAACGGCTGTCCCTGCCCTGGAGAGGACACGATGACGTGTGAAGAGGCCGTCAACGATCCATTCCGAGTCCGGTACTTTGACTCGCATCTGGACTCCATCTGCAGATCGGTAGCCGAGGATCGCTCTGTGATCAAGGGCTACTTTGCGTGGGCTCTCTTGGACAATTTGGGTGAGTCAGCCGCCCTTTGACGCCATGGGCGGGCAAATACTGACTGCGAATCTTCTAGAATGGTCTGATGGGTATGGTCCTCGCTTCGGAGTTACCTTCACCGACTACGAAACCTTGAAACGAACGCCCAAGAAGTCTGCTCTTCTGTTGAAGCGCATGTTTGCAGAGAGACAGGGCATTCAAGTCGTTTCCTGACATTGATCTGAGCAAAGATGACTCACAGGCCGGTGGAGCGTTCAGCACTTTTCGTTTTCGAAACTGGGACACGTCTGATAGGAACCTTTGAAGCTTGTTATAAAAGGCCGCAAGCATGTACTCGGCCTCGCCAACCTACATATGCTCTTGTACAAAGGTTCATGATATTTCGTGCTCAAGATCCAAGACTTGATTGAGGCTGAATTCTGCATGTGTCGTCAAGATTGCCAATGGCAAAGTCGAAGACCTAGTTCACGGTACCATAGACCGCCCAAGTTCTGGTGTTCTTCAGTGCATCAGATGCCTTGGAGTCAAACCTAGTCAGTATATCGAGCAGTACCATGAAATCACTTCGGGCGCGGGTCGCTAGAGGCGAAGCTTGGTTACGATCGATGATGGCCAAGAGGCTGGCTCCTATGATCCGGATCTTCTCCACCTGCGGAAAAAGAGTTTAGCCACGCGTCGTTCTTTTCAAGTGTTTTGCGCGATGGACATATTGATGCTCACGTAAGGTTCGCCGTTGACTTGCAGCGACCAAAAGGGTGCTTCACTCATGACCCGCAACATGTCTCTCGCAATCTCCGTCTTGCTCAAGTCGGGATGCTGCAAACCGGGGGCAAAGTACGATACCTCCTCGAATTTCTGTACAATGACCATTTTGAGACAGTGGAAGGAGACCTGTAGATTTGCGCATTGGATGACAAACTGATTGGATTCGGTTGTTCGTGGGACCCCTTTAGCAACGGAGGCGAACGCGTATGACTGCAAGTACGGTGGCAGGTCGTCCAGGCAAGTAATGAAATGGATATACAGCGACTCCAGCTGCTGTCGCTCAGTCTCGGTGAGTGCCGTGCTGCCTCGACTTTCGCCCGCAAGGAGAACTGATCTCTGGTCCTGAAACAGGCGCACCTGCAGAAGAATGTCCGAAGCAGCCTTCCATAGCTTGAGATTGGCGTTGAAGCCAGTGATGAAACCTTGACACTGACCATCGGCCGGCGTCACCAGCTCATTGGGGCTATTGATGGAGGCTGGCGGATTATCGATGCCAGTGGGAAATGCCGTGGTGATGCCTGATTCGAAAGAATATTTGTGGACGGTGATGGGACGATCATTCAGTATTGCCGCAGACTTGTCCCCCATATATACTATCCAGAACGCCCTTCGACGTAGTTCGGCTTCAATGGGATCCAGGCTCTTGAGAGACGACTCATCGTGTAGGTGCATGACCTGCACCAGCCTCGCTGCTTCACCAAAGATGTGCCATGAGTACTCTGACTTTCCCGCCGCGTGAACGCAATTAGAATGGAAGTACCGAATGGTGACAGAATTTGCATCGGGATTCTCAAGATCCGACTCGAGATAGCTATTCAGGCAGTCCCTCGACGCGTCGAGGAAGAGGTCGGCGACGCCATCGCCCTCGGGAAATATGTCTTTGGGTAGCAAGAAAGCCGCCTCTGCACATACTGCAGTGATCAAGGTGAAAGAAGCCTCTGCCCAGCAAGGAGGCCGACGGGAAGTCACACGCACGTCATCGCCCCGGAGGGCCGAAATCCACTTGTCCTCGGTTCTACCCAAGCTCCTGGATATCCCATCCAGCTCCTGGAGGCCGCGGCGGAGACTCGGCTCGTGCACCAGGGGCGTCAAAGGATAGAGATGCTCGAAGAACAGGTCAAAGCATCGACTGACCGTCTCCTCCAGCGACCTGTTTCGCAGAGCAAGCTCTCTACCCAGGTGGTGCCATCTTGTCGAGGCCTGCGCACCAGACGAGATGACGGAATTTGCCGTAGAAAAGGTCCGTGTAGCTGGCGGAGACAGCGCCGGAACGAGGTTGAGATGCGGTTTCGGGTCCCACGATGCCACTGAAGAGTTGGAAGGACTGCCAAGCGGTGCTACGACGGGATCGGGGTTTCTGGGGTACGTCGTGTGCGGCAAGAAGCCCCGATCGGGGAAAATAGCAGCAGCTGAAGGCAGGGGAGACGGTATGGCCAAGGAGAACGAGCTCTCGTCTCTCTTCTTGGCCTTGGGACCGCGTTTGGCCAGCGGCAGATCAAAGGAGCAGGCCGCCTGATTATCCCGGCAGAGGGTGCAGCAGCCCGCAGAGGAGAGAAAATCGCACTGACAAGGAGCAACAGCTCGCAATTTCAGCAATCATGAACTTACGAGAAGCTGTGTTGGTTTGACTGAATTGCAAAAAAAGGATAGGCTCGCTTGGTTCATGGATTATCTCACCTTGGCTTTGCGGCGGCGGCATCGATCACAGGCTCGACTGGCCGGCCGGCGTCGCGGGTGGTTCGCCGCTGCTGGAGACGGAGGCCCGGGCGGAGAGCCAGATGTGGAGGAGCAGGCAGGGCCAGTGACTGTCATTACGGCCATGATGGAGCCATGGTCCGAAAGGGGCCCAACAACAAAAGGTTTCGATGGGGACGGACAGGAAGGGACCCAGGACAGGATGGGGAGCTCGAAATATCGGAAAAAAGGAAAAATCCACAAAGGACGCACGCAGCACAGGTACGAGGAGGGCGACAGGCCGGGGTTTTTACTTGTAAATCGGTCAAATAGACCACCGAAAGCTGACCTGTACACTCGGCGATTGACTACAGGTATTATTGATACCACTAGGTATGCTTTGGTATGTGGGCCAGGGTAGCAGCCGCATATTTTTGTCCCATCCAACCAAGCTACCTGGCTAGCTTCAACGGACCACCACTAACAGATTTACTAGTGGCACGCGCACAAATACGTTAACAACGGGTCCATCTAAACTGTCCATGACGTGCCACCCTACCCTACCCTACCCGACTTTCCCCACCACTGCGATATCGCGATATCGCGGGGTCCTTTTTCTTTCTCTCTGAATCTTTTCCGCAGCACAAACTGACGACTGCGCCATTGTTCGCAGCAAAGCTCTCATCATGACTATCACTGTGGTTATGGGGTCACAATTTGGTACGTCTTTCAGGAACCCCCCCTTCTGCTATTGGCTACATGGGCGATGATTCTTGTACTAACTCCATATGATCATCTAGGTGACGAAGGCGTACATTCCCTCCCTCTCTAGCTATGACACCTCGATTCGATCGGTCTCTCGCTAACAAATGGCTACAGAAGGGGAAACTGACTGATATCCTCGCGCCCAAGGCCCAGCTGTGCGCCCGCGCTGCCGGTGGCCACAATGCCGGTCATCAAATTGTGTGAGCCGATTCCTGCCTTACCAACCCTTGGGCAATCAGATCCAATTGCTAATTATAATAGCGCCAATGGAGTCTCCTATAGGTTCGCGCATACTAAGACACTACGACCCAATATTCGCCAACCATGTTGACATTCCTTAGCTTTCACCTGCTCCCCTCTGGTTTGATCAACCCGTCGTGGTAATTTCTTACCCAACCACCCAACGCCCGGGTTGTACAAATACTGATGCATCGAACAGTATGAACCTCATTGGTGCCGACGTGGTATTCTATGCGTCCGTATAATGCCCCCGTTTCCGACCACTGCCACGTCCTGCTGGCTGAGAGCCGTCCCTCCGAGTCGCTTGCCTTGATCAGCCATCTAACATCTTGCATGATATCTTGCGCACCATCTACCGAGATGCTGATGCTGCGTACAGGCCCAGTTTTTTCAAAGAGCTCCAGGAATTGGAGGACAAAGGATTGAAGGGTGTACGGAACAAGATCCTGGTCTCTGACCGCTGCCAAATTGTGTTGGACCTGCACGTGGCTGTGGATGGTCTCGAGGAGATCGAGCTCGGAGGTAGTCAACTCTTCTTCTTCCCAATCTGCTTATGGCTGACCGTCACAGCGCGCCAGATTGGAACAACTAGGCGCGGCATTGGTCCTACCTATTCATGCAAGCACGCGGTTCGTATGTCGCCTTTGTATTCCTTAATTGCACTAACTGTTATTTAGCGGAACGGAATCCGGCTTGCGGAGATTTTCAATCCCGAGACCTTTGAGAGGAAGCTACGTCAGCTCGAGCAAGGTTATCGCAAGCGATTCGGAGATCTTTTGGTCTACGATATGGATGATGAGCTTAAGAGATTTGAAAAGTATCGGGCCGACCTGGCCAAGTACACTGTTGACTCGACTTCCTTGATGTTTCAGGCTCAGAAAGACAACAAGTCCATCCTAATTGAAGGAGCAAACGTAACTCATCTCCTTCTGTATCCACAATGTCTTCTGTTACTGACAAATTGGCCCCCGCCCGGGATACAGGCGCTGATGTTGGACATCACACATGGCGGATATCCAGTAGGTTGCCATTATTCAAGCAGGACTTACACCGCTGACCACCGTTTTAGTTCGTTACGTCGAGCTCGACAACCATTGCAGGTATCATCAATGGTCTGTCTCTGAACCCAAGGACTCTGACAGAGGTGATTGGTGTTGTGAAGGCTTGTGAGTTACGTGTTTCCAACGCAAGATATCATCCTAACAGAAATGGCAGACACCACCCGAGTTGGAGCGGGTGACTTCAAGACTGAGGATACCGGAGAGTAAGGCACTTTGGCCCTGAGCAGCAGGAACAAAGGCTGACTAAATGACAGGATTGGCACGAAACTCCAAGAGATTGGACACGAATGGGTCAGACTGCTCGAGGACAAATCATACATCAAAGACTGACAGATTTTCCAGGGCACATCAACTGGCCGTAGAAGACGATGCGGATGGTAAGCTGCTTATCAATGGTGATATCCTGAATCTTGCTGATTATGAGTAGGCTCGACTTGGTTATCGTCCGCTACTCCACTTCAGTGAACTACTATGATTCCCTCAATCTCACAAAGGTCAGTCTCGCTCCCTCGTTTCTTTTGCAAGTCTCAGGCTGACCTCGGTCTCTAGCTGGACGTTCTCGATACTTTCGAGACCATCAAAGTGGCTGTCGCATACAAATTGGCCGGGAAAGAGCTTTCGTCATACCCCGCTGACCTGGATGATCTCCAGCGAGCTGAGGTTGTGTATAAGGAGTTCCCAGGTTGGCAGAAGTCAACAACCAACTGCAGGACGTGGGAAGATCTTCCGCAGGAGGCGAGAAACTACGTGGAGGTGAGATAGTTCCTATGTCTAGGCAGAGAGGTGCTAACATTGACCCATTTTAGTTTATCGAGACGTTTGTCGGAGTCAAGGTATGCTTTCTGTTCTGTTTGTGGTAGCCTATTACTGACGTCGCTACCTATCTAAGATCAAGTGGATTGGCACTGGTCCCGATCGTGAAGCTATGATTACACGGGCTTGAGAGTCGCCTATCGCTGGTCTGTGACCTTCCCAACCTCCCCCTACGAATCTTCGGATGAGATCAAAACCTTAGAACCCGGGTAGAGAGGAATGACGCAATGTTGTACATATAACTCGTTTGGTACACTTGGATGCGCTTCCATTCCCAAAAGAAGATCGATTTAGACTTTTCAATAACTCCAAACTATGCCACGTCCATTTGGTCTTTAAATGCGAGTATGGAAGGGAAATGATTTATGGGTATCGTCGGAAGCGGACAAGGCTCTATTGCAAGATGCCCACTCTGCTTCTCAGTGCCGGATCGCTCCGTGTGTTCGGAAAGTGTACGTGGAATGCGGAAATATGTACCATCAGCTCTGGGGGAGGTTTTGCCGATCCTTGAGGAATTGGCTGCGGTTGCAAGGCCAGGGGCTTGGCGCTGCAGCCGATTCCTGTTTCTCCGCCACTCAACGCTAGGTAAGCTGAAGCCGCCTCCCTCGGGTGCATGCAGGATTACGCATGGCACGTACATACCGAAGCGCCATTGTCGTGTGAAGAAGAGGCTGCAACTTGTGTTGCTGTAAGCGGGCATGGAACGGAACATTCCTTCTTGGCCTTGCTCGGCAGAGCACTCCTTGCTTTGGCCAATGAGCCCAGAGCTTACCGGGACTTCTCCCGAGGTAGATATACAGACAGCTTCTGCAGCTCTGTCTGAATCGTGAATAGAAAAAGACCATCATTTTGCGTTTCATTGGTCAATTGGGGCACAGAATAGAAGCTGCTTACGCCTCATCTTGTTTCTCCCTGGGCTAGTACGCGCTCCTGTAAGCCGGGAAGTTTTCCGTGACCCCCATCATCATCATGAGAGCCAAATGCATACAATTGTTGGCTATCAGCGGGCTCGCCTGCGCATACGCCCTCTCTTCTGACTTGAAAGACTTTGACAAGCGCTACGGCCAAAGTCCACCCTGTCGTTTTGCATCGAAGTGGTCGCAGGAAGACGTGCTGCGAGATCCTGATGGGTTCGCATGGGATCTCCTCTACTGGGAAGGGAAATTTCACCAGAACAACGTGTCTTATAACTCGAACAATGGGATGACGTACGATGGGACACAGCTCGATTGGACCAGTGGCCTACGCACCAAGAAACACTCCTTTAGCGCCGCCAGTAAGGAGGTATGATGCATATCCCCATCTCCTATGTTGTCACTATCGGGTCAAATCTTGCTGCTGAAGATGATGGCACCTATTCTAGGCCCTCCAGATCATGGTCTATGCGCATGCTATTGCAGGCTCTAGCGAAGCTGCACGCTTTCTCTCGCCTAATGAGCACTCTCGAGCGCCTACACTTGCCGCGTCCATCATGGAGAAGAAGCTGGACTCCTATCTACGCTTCAATGCATCGTATCCCGGTTTCGGTGGATTCTTGCCATGGATGACCACGAGTGAACAGGACCTCGCTCCCACTTGGGACTGGAACAACCGTGTTCCCGCGCTTGACAATGGGTACGTCCAGCAATGCAAGTATCGACGGGGTTCTTTCCAGACCTATGTCTAAGCTTTTCGTCAGGGAACTTCTTTGGGCCGTCTATGCCTGCATCCACGTTATGGAACGATCTCAAAATCAGAGCCTTCATAAACTGGCCCACGGGTGGCAGAAGTGGTTTGACTACGCCAAGACCACGGCGGCCAGAGTCTTCCACGTGAAACAGGGCCATGTGTGCGCAGTGGCCAAGATCGTGAACCAGACACTGCCCGTCTTGGATCCAAGCCAAAAATACGAATGTGAGGGGGAAAGTCACCTGGACGACCCGTACGAGGGCGAGCTGTTTACCAACTTTTTGATCCTGTTCGGCGGTCTGTCGAGCTCAGACAAGGATCAGCTATGGAAGGTGAAGCGAGCAAAGCTCAAAAGCGTTGAGTACCACAAGGGCGGTGTCGGTCCCATCACCGTCGAGCAAGGTATGATATCGAGTTGACTATGCGAGGGTAATTACTAACTAGCGAGGCACAAGGCTTTTGGTTTTCAGCTCATGAGCTCTGGAAAGTGCTGGAAATGCCATACTACGACATAGACATTGTACGGTATGTGGATATAACCTTTCGTTGTTCTTCCTCTCGCTACATGTACGGTTGGCGAGCATTCTCGTTCGGTGTCCTTCACTCACAGCAGCCCCAACCTTCAGACGTCTGTACCACAACGCAGAGCGAGCGAGGACATGCAACTCGGTCGTGACCAAGGTTCCGGGACTCTTTGCTTCCGTGAACAACTCCACCGATGTCGCGACGGATAGCATCATCAGCTACATTTCGGCGGCCGGGATCCCATCGATTGCCAGTCAGAAGGAGCAGTATCACGACGTCATCACCCCGTATGGAGCTTGGCCTATCATCATGTTCGATCGAGCCGTCGGCTTAGCCTGGTGGCGTACTATGGCCATGGCGAAGAAAATGCAGAGTAGGTTCAGAGCAAAATCGGTTTTGTTTCATCATCAGTACGCTGATGCAGTATTCAATGGCAGATCCCTACGGAAGCACCGAGTCGACGAGAATTGATGGTGAGCTCGTCTCTGCCATGGTCACCTGGGATAGTAAGATTACCACCGTCGTCGCCCTTCTCGGTGGTGTGCGGGACTTTGTTCGTTCCAAAATGAAGGAAGACGGCATTTACCAAGAGTTCTTCCACAGCGTCCAGGTGAGTGCAAGTAGTTGAAGCGCAACGCCATGCCCCCTGACTTGTCTAACTGAATACGATAGCGGGAATATTCGCGGGTGTTTTCGAAGCTGAAAGGAGAAAACATCGAGCTGTGCTTGCCAAAGAATAAGGTCAAGAATGCTGGTCTCCGTGACTTTGGGCTTTGTAAATAGCAGGCGTCTCGTGATATCGGACGTTAAGAGAAACTCTGATCAAGGCTCATCCAGGGCGAAGGTCTTATTGTGATAATTCCGTTCGATTTAGTGCCTTCCGGCCGAACAAGAGTGCTAGACCCCGGCGATGGTTCCGGATGGGATGCCGAGTCGGCTATATGGCCGCCAATGGTAGTACCTGTAGCGGGCGGAACTGGCTGGCTGGCGACTGTTCAAGCCCCACACTTTTCAAGATCCAAGTGTAAGCTCCCCGAGACCGTAAATGTCACTTCCGTTATACAATTAGGAACGCCATATGATCACTCGTATCATGTTTATCACATCTACGCCAAAGAAGCTGCCGCAGAGCTTGAGGAGCTTGTTTTCTCCGCTCAGTCGCGTCAATCATGTGTGTCATCCAAAACAAGCTTCAATAGCCCGCGGCTTCTTCACGACAGCAACCCCATGTTTGATGGACACGACAGGCTTCACCGATACACAGCTCACGGTACGAGAGTCTATCCAGCAAATCTGCTCTCATTTCCCCAGCACGTACTGGCGAGATCACGATCAAGAGGAAAAAGACCCCTCGGAATTTCACGCGGCCATCGCCAAGGGCGGCTGGCTTGGGATCGCACTCCCCGAGTCTCTCGGCGGTGCAGGTTTGGGCATGAGCGAGGCCGTCATGATGATGCAGACCATCACGGAGTCCGGCGCGGGCATGGCCGGTGCACAAGCGATCCACGCCAACGTCTACGCGACGCAACCACTAGCCAAGTTCGGCTCAGAAGAGCAGCGACAAGAGACGCTGCCCAACGTCATCTCGGGCAAGTGGCGAACCTGCTTCGGCATGACGGAACCCAACGCCGGCCTCGACACTCTCCGCTTGACGACGACGGCACAGCCCGTGTCTGATGGATATACCATCACAGGCCAGAAGATCTGGATCACATGTGCGCAGGTAGCTTCGAAAATGATTCTGCTGGCCAGGACGACGCCCAGGAGCCAAGTGAAAAAGCCAAGCGACGGGCTCTCTCTGTTCTGCATTGACCTGGATCGCGAAAAGGCGGGATTGGGAATGCGCAGGATCAAGAAGATGGGCGGTCGCGCCGTCGATGCCAACGAAGTCTTCTTTGACAAGTATCATGTCCCGAAATCGTCATTGATCGGCGAGGAAGGTCGGGGGTTCAAGCTGATTCTTCACGGGATGAACGCGGAGAGGTGCCTCCTTGCAGGAGAAGCCCTGGGGCTGGGGTACGCAGCGCTGGCGAGGGCGGCCCAATACGCCCGCAGTCGACATGTCTTCCAACGCCCTATCGGGATGAATCAGGGCATCGCACACCCCCTGGCGGATGCGTTTGTCAAACTAGAAGCGGCCAAGTTGGCCACATATCATGCTGCAAGCCTGTACGATCAGAGCGCGGGCCGTGTGTCGATCCAGCAGGACACGATAGGCGTTGCCGCCAACAGTGCCAAGTACATTGCGGCGGAGGCTGCGTTTACCGCCTGTGAGCGGGCCGTCCTGACTCACGGTGGCATGGGCTACGCAGTCGAGTACGACGTTGAGCGATGGTTCAGAGAGTGTCTGGTGCCGCGGATTGCACCTGTCAGTAGGGAGATGGTGCTGAATTACATTGCCGAGAAGGCGTTGGGGTTGCCGCGAAGCTACTGAGCTTGAGCAGCCTGTCGCCTTGAAACATTTTTCATGAGCGATATACATGGATGCATCCACTGGCCATGGTCACACAGAGTGTACGGAGTACCAGACCTACCTGTAATTTAGGGCAGTGACCCGCTGTATCGGTCAAGTTAGCCCCCCCGGCTTTTCTTCGTCGGTCAACACGTACTGAAGGACGGTTGGCCACGGCGCCTTTCCTTGTAAGGCGTTTTGTTCACCCGAGGGATTCCGTATCTTTTTCGTTCCACTCTGCAAATGATTCACACCTCGACATGACTGACTGATATCTCCTTGGCTGCTTTCTTACACACTTCACACGCGAGATTCCATTCAGCCGAGTTTCCTTTGATTTCATAGCTTGATCAACACTGAGATGATAAACTGCCGATCATCTGCTGGGATACAAGAACGTCAAGGCAAGGTCCCGGCATGACATCGTCGCCGCCCTCCACCGAAGGGAAGCCCAAGAAGACACGCGCAAAGCACGCCTGTCGTGAGTGCAACAGTCGTCGTGTGCGCTGCAATGTCACCGAGGCTCAGCCATGCACCAATTGCGCAGCAGCCCGTGTCCGATGTGAAATTCTTCCATCCCGCAGAGGCAGGTAAGTCGTCGTGGCCACCGGCCTCGTCAACACGCATCTCATGTGAGATCATCATAGATATCTTCGCCGGTCTCGCCGTCTTGAGCCAGCGCCATCTCCAGCATCAAATACCTCTTTGAGTTCTCGGGAAAGCAAACAACGCCTCCCGGCCCTTCAGCCAGCCCCGTCCGGACAGTCGCAAGGGCCATTCTTTGCTGCATCAAACCAACCTGCAAACCCCGGCACTGCTCAAGAACGCTCCATCGCCCCCTCCCGCTCAGGTCCCGCCACGGAAAGCGATGCTGTGGTCTCAACCGCTTCGGCGACGGGGACGCTCTTTTTTGGCGAATCCAACTTCTTGACCCTCGTGCCTGGCGATGTCTCGGCTGCACAGGATGGCGCTGTCAACTTGTCCGACCAGAAGCCTCGCCTTACTTTCCCAATCCCCGGAAGCCCTCCATCGCAATCCCAGCTCGATGACCCGGGAGTCAGTGCTAGTACGATGCGTTATCTTCGCGATGAGGGTGCCTTCATCCTACCAGATATGCAAACCTGCCTTCCCTCTCTTCAGGCCTACTTTGGATGGTTCCACCCATCCTTCCCCATCCTGGACCGTGCAGAATTCACACGAAGCTTTGTTACCATGAAAGTATCGCGATTCCTGTTGCAGGCCGTGTTGTTTGTTGGTGCCACATACTGTGATGATGAAACGATTGTCGCCATGGGCTTCCGAGACCGTTCCGAAGCGAAGCGGACCTTGTACACCAGGGCGAGGCTTCTATTCCACGCTGATTGGGAAAAGGACGAGACTACTGTCATTCAATCAATCTTTTTGATGAGCTTCTGGCGTGGTGGCCCAGCCGATGTGCGTGACGTTCGATACTGGCTTGGCGTCGTTATCACGCTGTCTCAGTCTTACGGCCTTCACCGATCGTACGTATTTCTAGACGTCCAGAATCCGACGCCGCTGACCGTGCGACCCGACGTAGACCGAAGGCCGTCTCTAAAGATGCTCGTTTGACACGTATACGACGACGCATATGGTGGTCAATATACGTAAGCGCCTCTCGCTGTCTCGCCCGGACCATTTGATTCACCAAGACGTTCAGGTTAGGGAACGCCAAGTTGCAGCCGCGCTCGGTCTGCCAAGTCGGATTCGAGATGAGGACTGCGACGTAGAGACATTGCACGCTGACGACTTGAAGTCGGAACTTCGAGGTGCCGGCGAGTTGTTTGGTTCGTGTCAATCGGAACACATTACGTATGTTATCAAGATGGTGGAAGTTGCAAGATTGCGTGAGTGATTCCATCTATACCAGAAACCTTGCAGAGACTATCGCCTCTCATGCTAATCGTCTTGTTTAGTTGGCCGTATAATCGATCTTCATTTCGTACCTGGTCAGGCAGCCAACGCCGTGGAGAGTGTACAGAGCCTAGAAGATAGTCTGGAGTCTTGGAAAGAAGGCCTTCCAGACTCGATGAAACACGCTCACGATTTAGGTAGTGAGTCTGTGTGGACCAGTCTCCTGCATCTCGCATACAAGTACGTCTATTGGCTTTTAGCTCTGTCGCCTCGCGGAACGCTAACTGTCTCTTCTATGAGCAGCCACTTGCGCATTTTGATCCACAGAAACAGTTTCCTGAAGCATTTCGAAGGAGAAAAAGATCATCAAAAGGCCATCACTGCGGCCTGTCGGATCACGAGAATCGCGGAGGATATGTCCACATGCGGTACTCTCCGCTACGGTCAAATGCATCTGTATGTCACAATGTTTTGTACGTCAGCCCTAGGTTCCACTCTAACGCTCTGATAGGATCACGAGTCTCTTTGCAGCTTTGTGCATTCACGTCATCAGCCTTCGGCGGGGGATAGGCATTTCACGAAGAATCGCGGAGCATAGAGCGCAGATGTGTCTCCTGTGTCTCAAAGAGATACAAAAGTACTGGAGCATCAACAACAACGTTCTGGATCTTTTCCTTCGGTATCTCGATCGTTCCATCGCAGATCGCCTTGACGCTGCTCAAACCGACGGGCCAGAGAACAACTCTTCAAACTTGGTCTCTAAATCAGAGGCGCCGCCGACGAATCTCGTTGCAGGCAGCACGGACCCAACATTGCCTCGTCGCCATAGCTTGAGGCAGTTGGAGCCCATCTCGAATGGAGCGCGTACCGCAGATGACCTGTTGGAAGATCAGTATCTGAACTTGGTCAATTGCCACTGGGAAGGAGACGATGCGCTTGGAGACCTCGGCTTGTTCTTGCAAGCAGACGACTTTCCGCCTGTGAAGGGTCTTCTCGGAAGATGAGTCGTAAAGTGCACCAGTGATGGGCTTGACCCCGGAGCCACGGCGTGGTCCGAAGACCCCGAGTGGGGCGTTACGGTGGAGCCCCGGCACGAATCGCGCGGCGTTCCGATTCGGACTCGCCCGTATTATTTAAGACTCGTACATCTATCTCACAGGAAGCACTCGCAGCTAAACTTACCTGGCAAATCTGGAATCTGAATCATCTTTTCCTCTTTCCACTAGACAACAGAATTGTCGCGTTTTGCAAAGAGTAACAACTCGTACCATCTGTCTGGCTTCGAGCCTCACAACCATTACCACCACCACCACAAGATTTGAACAACCATGCCAGCTCTTGCACTCCGTGCCGCCCAAGGGCTCCTTTCTCGGAGACTCATGGCTCGCTCGGCACTCAAAGCCCCCCTTTTTACGTCCAGGACTGGAGCTTTGTCTTCCCATCTGATGCATTCGACAGCTATCTGCCGTCAGAAGCACGACGCGCCAAAGCCCAACGCCCGAGACGAGCCGACGCAAAACCCTTCTCTCAACTTCAGTCTATCGGACCTTGGCATGAGCAAAAATGTCAAGATTTTCATCATTGTCGTCCTGAGCATATTTGGCACCATGGAGACGTGGATGTACGTCCAGGCCATCATGCGTTGGTGGAAGGCGCGGGGCGAGGAGAAGCCTTCAACAACATAATGCGGGACCATGAAATACTCTAGCCCAGGCGTTTGTACGATATCTGAATAGACTTTGCGATGCAATCCTCCATCGCAAATTACATCATCCGAGTATATACACTACTGGAAAATATCGCTTCATAATCAAGTCAACTACAAGTACCACCTAAAATCTGGTGATGACGGCCCGTCCCTCAGCTTATGTGTGGGGACGTCACGCGCCTCAACTCTGACGCCGGCCTTACTATTCCGTCTTCTGTTATCAATGACCATGTACAACCCCAAAGAGCCGGTGACGAGAGCGCCGGCGCCACCAAAGCAGGCCGCTGTGATGAGTGCAGGCGTATATTTGGGTGCATCGTGCTCACGGAAAATGTTGCTGGCGACAAGACCCATGACATTAGCCAGAGGAACGCCGACCGAGGTAAGGGTGACACGACGGCCTTCATGGGCAATATTGTTGTTGTACCACGTCGAGAGCAGAACGGATGGCGCCGACGTGCCCCAGCACATCATGAAGGTGGCAAAGTAGGCAACTCGAATCTGCGCCTGGACGTCGCTAATGGCAGCATAGATGATGAAGCCGGTAAAGGTAAATGCGTATCCCAGTATGATGAAGGGGAAACGCAGACGCGCAAAGTCGGAGGCAAAGGCCAGCACCAGAAGCATGACGGCACCCGAGACGTTGGGCGCAACCGTGTACAAATTCGTCTTGACGGTGTCATAGCCAAGACGCTGGACGATCTGCGGAAGAAACAAGGCCACGGACTGAAGCGGAACACCGAGACAGATCTCGATGGCGAGGAAAGCGTACGAGGTAGGATAGGTGAAGATCTTGAGAGCGTCACGGAAGTTGAACTTTTCAGACACGACGGCGGAAGAATCCACCTGGATGCGACGAAAAGCAAGGTCCTTTTCCTCGGCGTTGAGAAACTTGGCCTCGGCAGCACTGAGCGGCAACTGCCAGTACGCAAACAAAGCAAAGAGAACGGTAGCGGTGCCCTCGATGATGAAGAGATATCGCCAGGGATAGAGGTGGGAGCGGATATGGAAGACGGCGAAGGCAAGGAGGCCGCTAAAGGCGTTGGCAATGTTGGAGGCGGCGTAGAAGACGGCGAGACGACGGGCGAGCTCTCCACGACGGTAAAAGGTGGTGAGGTAGTAGATGACCATGGGGAAGAAGGCGGCCTCGCCCATGCCGAGAAACCAGCGGACGGCGAAGATGCCGGCAAAGTTCTGGGTGGCGGCGGTGCACAGCGTCATGGTGCCAAAGGTGAGCATCATGACGGGCAGGGCGCGGGCGGGACCGTACTTTTTGCCCAGCATAGCCAGCGGTGGCGCGAAGACGACGAAGGGCACGAAGAAGATGGACACGACCAGGTTGTATTGGCCGTCTTGAAAGTTGAGGTCTGCAGGTTGGACAGGAGAGTCAGTTTACAGGGGACAGCTTTTCTCCAACAGGCTCTCTCATCTTGACATCCAGGGGGGGGAGGGGGGGGGGTCCAGGTCAGTACTCTTGCTCAAGCCGTTGGTCTGCGCATTGCCCAGGTTGCCTTTGTCCAGGGCGACGAACAGATCTGAGATGAGGCATTAGCGAGGTCGACGTTAGGGTGAAGCAAAAAGGGTTGACGAACACATGACAGCCAGGATGGGAAGGATACGAATGTCAAACTTGAAGCACAGGTTGCGCTCGGCGACATGGTCCAGCACATGGGCCGTGTCGTCGGCCGCTCCGTCCTTGAGGCTGTCGTGGGAGGTGAGATGGGCGCCGTCCTTGGCGGGCTCTACGTCGGCGTGGCCAGTCATGATGGCAACGAGCACGACCGGCCGACGATGGGATGCGAGATGCGAAGCAGGCTCTGAACCATTCAGGAGACGGAAAAGCTCATGTTGAGAGTGGTTTCAATGAAAAGAGTAACAAGACGAGGGTGTTGTTGATAAAGGGGGCCCAAGCACATGGATATCGATTTTACCCCAGACTTTTTGTTTGAACTAAGGTGGATCCCCTTGCCGGCCGTAAGGGGAGTGGCTGGTTGCTTTGGTTTCCCATTGTGATCTCGTCGGCCTATAGGAAGCACCGGGGGCGGCTGAAGGGGCGGAAGTTGGTATAGCGTGTCCTAGTATGTAGTGCGAGTAGCAACTGTTTGCTTACGGCAATTATAATCAGTAGTTAGATAGAAGTATGTATCCGTAAGCCCTTGGCCGATTCATGGTGACATGCATAAGGTAGCTGCAGGGTTGGAGAGAGCAGGCGGCCACGTTCTATTTGCAGCAGGGCAGGGGACCCCCACGCCAATGCAACGTAGATGCAAGCAATTACCGTACATGTACGGAGTACGGGTACGGAGTACACCATAATCTTTTGCTGAGTACATACAAGTACATACATCAGGCCGAGATTCCGAGCCTGTCGATCCGTTTCCAAGGGGACGGTAAAGACATCACCGTACAGTTCAAGTTGATGAGAACAGACACATTGAACAAGGTGTACAAACAGCGGCGATAAGACACCTTCTCACCCCGTGTCGGACAAAGAGGAGTGGCATTTGGTGAAGAAGATGGGATTTTGAGTGCGTCCGCGGGTCAGCGCACGGGCCGGCAGTGGGAGGGCGGTTGGGTTGACTGCGCTGCGTGGGGGTCGTCCGTTGCATGCCAGATGGCCTATGTTATTACTTGGGGTTAGGTAATACGTCATTACCACGACCATGCACACCTCACAACTGTAACAGACCGGTCACTGTGGCCCAGCGTTTTGTGTGATAACCTGAAGTTGACAGCTAATTACCTGTAGAAGTGCCCCCCCATCTTAACGTGGCGTATCTCCAACGAGGAGGGGGGGGTTGTGGCTTTCGTGGGGGTCGGCATGGGGGTGGCGCGAGAGTAAGTACATATAGATTACAGGTAGTAGTAAGGTAGATAGCATCTCTCTACCTCGTGCTTCACGAGTAAGGAAAGAAAGACAAAGACAAGTTGGTCCAGTCACCAAACAAGGCTGGTTAGCAACAATCTACGAGTCTCCCTCTCCATTCATTATGTGTAATTCCTTACAGGTACTTTACAAGTAGAACAAGCACTACTACCCGCACCGAATCATCGGGAATTCGGAATGGAGGGGCCCCTCAGAAGCCCGTTGAAGAGTGCCAACTACTGATAGGCATACTACTAGGCCTACGGGTAGCAGCGGCGGCGGGGGACTCCGTTGATCGGGGAGCCACCGAGAAAGAAAAGCGATACCTGTACTCCGTAGAGAGGGGGCTCCTCAATCAACGCCAACATTTTCTTGTTCCAATACTCTTCGTCCCATAATCTCTCTCGATTCTCTTGCAAACCGCAATCCCCCGCCATGGCCTCCAAAGTCCCCGTCCTCACCGACAACGCCCCCAAGCCTCTGCCCGGCATCTACAGCCAGGCCATCAAGGCCAACGGGCTCGTCTTCGTCTCCGGCGCCGTCCCCATGGACCCCAAGACCAACGAGCTGATCGACGGCGACGTCCAGGCTCACACGGTAACTGGGCCATCGTTCCTCGCGTAAAAGCCCTTGCACCAAAGCTGACTGTACATGTCCACAGCACCAATGCATCAAGAACCTCGCCGCCATCCTCGAGGCCGCCGGCTCCAGCCTCGACAAGGTTGTCAAGGTCAACGTCTTCCTCGCCGACATGGCCGACTTTGCCAAGATGAACGAGGTCTACTGCACCTACTGGGGCGACGTCAAGCCCTGCCGGACGTAAGTCTTCGGGGAAGCAGAAACGGATCTTGCCCCTGTCCTTTTTGCTAACGTGCTGCCGACACAGGTGCGTGGCCGTCAAGACGTTGCCGCTCAATACCGATGTCGAGATTGAGTGCACCGCCCTGCTGCCTACCGAGTCCAAGATTTGAGTAGCAAATAAAACCGATTGCCTACTGGGAGCAAATATAGACTGTGAATCTCAAGTGCAACTAGTTCCTGCTCGGATGATTTTATGCGCCCTATTCAGCCCCTAGGAGGCTCGTAAGAATATGCCCATCCATTTCACTTATCGACAAACAAGGCAATGCATGGAAAAAACATCCTGGTTCTCGTAATTCTCTCGGCATCTGCTTCTTGACAACCGCCCATATCATGCAGACGAATCGGAGCTTGTGCCTTTGAGCACTTCTGCAAGAGTTTCACCATCCCCGAGCCCTGATCCATATATCCACAATCTGGTCCTCCTTGCCCTTATTGTCCTCGTCCACCACAAAGTACCAACCAAAATGGCTGCTCGTGATACACGCATGGTTGGGCCAGAGTCTGACTTTCTGACCGGGGGACGGAAGCGGCTCCGGTCCTGCGCCTGTGCTCGACTTGCCCCCTCGCCAGGTGAGAATCCCATGTTCCTGGGAGAAGCGGCCGACCGTCCAACCCTCAAAGTCTTCGACATCACACTTGGGCACGGATGCGCCCTCCCTGCCCCACGGGGTGAGCATAGCCATGCCACTGTACGCCTTGCAAGGCTCACGACCGAGGGCCAGACAGCCAGCGCCTACCAGGGCTTCCGGGGAGCCGTCGGCGCCACGGCCGGGGTAGTGGCTGTGAACCTCGGCCAGGATCGTCAGGGCAATGTCTCCCCACGAGAGTCGTGATGCCGACAGGCTGTGCGCCGCAAGCTGCTGAAGATCCAAGATGGGATAGACGCCTGCGTGGATTTCTACCACGTTTCCGTCTGCTCTGGCCGTCTTCAGAAGCGTGGATAGGGCCTCGATCTCGACGCCAAGGTCCTCGCTCAGACCTTCGGCTCCGTCCGCGCCCATCAGGAGCAGATTGTGCACAGACAAAGATGTTGGTGAGGCTCCTGCGGAGAGAATGAGCGGCGGGAGAGAAAGCGTCCCGGCAGCTCGAGCCTGTAATCGAGCAGCGCCGTCCACCAAGGCGCCGAGTTCTGCTCGCATCATCTTAATGGCCGCAGCTCGGCTGTCGCCTCCGTAGGAGTGTCCGGCATGCGAGTAAAGGCCAGTAACAACAATCTTTCCCTCCTGGTGCGCCTTCAGAGCTGCATCTGCAACCTCCAGCAATCGTGAGCTGTTCACTTCGACGCCGGCTCGACGACCACCCATATCGATCTTGACGTAGACGTGAGGAGCCACACCGGAGAGGCGGTGCAGCTCCGTGGCAAAGGCCACTTGTGTTGGGTCATCCAAAAGGATAGACACACCGCCCTCACCAAGAGTTTTGGCAACGGCGGCCAAGCGTGTCACGGCACTCTGTGGTAGAGGTAGACCGTAAAGGATCTAGCGAGGCTTAGAGACGGTCATCTTGGGATAGTAGTGATCTCTCATAGGACCTACGTTGACACGGCGTCCGTTGTTCTTATACTCCTCCAGCAGGGGCGTCATGAATTCGGCTTCAACAAGAGTGGAAGCAATGAGATTGGCCGGTCTGCTGACGTCGTCGCCGACCTGAAGTCGAGCCACTTCCACCGTCTACGGCCCAGGGGTCAGCCACGACAAGAGCCTCGGAGCGATGCTTGACCCGCATACCTTGTGCGTCTTGACATGAGCTCTCCAGCTTAGATCCAGCTGTTCACACGTCTGGAGCATGCGGTCACAGTTCCTCCTGACGGCGGCCAGGTTGAGCACCGCTGCGGGTGTGGGCACCTGGCGAATGGACGAGCCGACATACTTGTCCACCAAGGCCTCTCTCGACGACGTAGGGTAGAATGTGGTGGAACCCATCATGGCGGTATGCTCATGCAATGAAAAGGATCTGAGACCTATGATTCGAAAACAGCGGCGTTGGTGCCAGATATCGTCTTGCTTTATGTGAGTCCGGAGGCTCTAGCGCCCAGAGCCCGAGGTCGGTGTCGATGGATGCTACGACTCAGAGTGAGATCCGGGATGCAGAAGCGACAATTATCACGGCCCGCCATAGGTTTGCGATGGCCAGGCAGGTGGTATTTTTACGTCGTCGAGTCGGGCCAGACCTCGTCATGATTGGCACCAAGTCATCGGTTCGCCCCCGCCGGTGGGTGCTGAAAATGCGGTTAGCGAAGGGGGGGTGCGGCCGTGAGTGGGGGTTCACATCTTGCCGAGCCGGGCGGTATAATTACCTACTAGTAGTGACCGAAATCGGATTTACATACTGCCCCCGAACTCGCCGAGGTGATACCACCAAAATCTGTCACATATGACCATCTCGCTGACCTCAAGCGACATTCAAAGCTACTCTTTCTCAACGTAGCAGCTGAGCTCGCTTGTCGGCCTTCCAAACCTCATAATTGTCGAATCATCACATTACCCCCATGTCCCATCACGATCTGAGTCTTGTGACCAGTCCCTCTCCGCAGCCGCCGAAAGGATAAAGGACCATGCTCAGACTTCTCATCCCTCTCCACATCCCAGCACACAGCCAGAAATGCAGTGAGGAAAAGTGGTAAGCTGTTCCCAGGTCAATGATTTTGAAACGACCCCGTCGAATCTGTCAGTCGATGATGGAGGACAGACACGATGATCTTCAGACGCGCATGAGCCATCGGGGTTTGATATGAGGCCACAGCCCGTGCGGAGAGAAGATCAACGTGCGTCCAAAGAAAAAACACCTAGAGCCGTCAGTAAAGAGGAGATGATACATGTCATCCGAGATCGACGACATGTCACTGCCAGCCGTGTTAGTTTCAGCACGCGAGAGAAGAAAAAGAAAAAAAGCAGAACTCGTATCAAATTCCCTCGACGCCTCTCACGCTCTCCCAGAGGCGATTCCGGTGACCGTGGACGGCGTCGACATAGCCAGGAAAGGTGTAGTCGTCCAAGGAGCTAATCGTTTCATCCAATCGTGTTATCATACATGTCCAACTTCAGGACTATTTCGCCTCATAGTCGTTGCCGCTCTCGGGACTCTCTGGTATCTATAAGCAAAAAGGGAGTGTTCCACACCTCCGAACGCCGTCCATTCTTCATCCTGAATTCGCTGATATCGGCTCGGACTCGATGCGGCCGTCTTAATCCTCGCAGGGTCCAATTGTATCTTCGTGTAGACGCTTCAAGTAATCTCGTTGGAGTCGAAAGGAAGAATAATCGCCTTGAAGAATGACATCGAGAATCCCTTCGGAGCTTGCATCTGCTCCCACTCTGCACATGCGATCGCGCAATGCTAGATGTGCATCGAAAAATCGCGAAAAGATGGCCGCCGTGTTCGATGAGCCACCGGATATGTCGTTGGCGGGATTGTTAGGATCTATAATGGAGAGCCTGTCTGTCTTCCGATAGGGAAAGCCTTGGATGTCGGACTGCACAGAACACGTCGTGGCGCATGAGCAACATGGATAACCATCTCGAAACGGGTCAGAGCTGATGCATTTTTCATGACATACCTTTCGTAGATAGCCGACAGGTCGAGTCATTGAGATGGCAACCTCTTCGTATTGAAATTGGCGCCCGTAGAGTTCAAAAAATTCCAGAAGCATTTCCCCAAGGTGGTGTTCGGGAACGAGGCTCCGACTTTGAACCTGTGGCATCAGTTGCAGCATACTCACGACCAAGCAAATAACTGAAAACCCGCCGATGCCGCCGTTGACCGGTTCATTGAGGCCTCTCATCAACAGGAAGTGCTTGATGACCGTCACCAAGATTGGCATGGCCGGATACTGCTTCTTCCACTCTACAAAGGTTTTGATGGCGTCCACGCCGCCGAGATTCTCAAACGACACATCGACCTTGAGACCCGTGAGCTTGTCCACAAACTTGACCAACGGAATTCGTGCGTGTGCGATTACTTCGATCGACTTGCTGTCGGCCACGCGCTGGGCAACGAGAAGCTTCTGGAATTTATACAGCCAGCTCTTCGCTGCAGTATAGACTGGAAGCCCCCCGTTCATGAAGCTCGACGAGCAAACGACCAGATCCATATCAGCCGTGGGAAGGTACAAGCCGGACATGTACGAGCCGAATGGCTGTATTTGCGCTGACCCAAAATTTTTGCCGTCCCGTCGCAACGCCTTGCGCAAGTTGTCGACCAGGTTGTCTCTCAGTCGGTGCTCAAATTTGCGCGGCCGAACGTACTCGTAAAAGTCCATGACTTCCTTGTGCAACCTGGGAAGACGGAGCAAATTAGCGCTGATCCATCGCTTTCGGGCAATTTGCAGCCAGGTCATGGAAAGCTACACAATTCAACAAGCACGTACCGAAAAGCCATGTTCACTGTCGCGGAATGATCGAACGTCACCCATGGGCACGCAACCTGGTTCTTTTTCGGCTGCCAGGCGGCCACCAGAGTACCTTTTGATGGTCTTGTGGTGGCTCGCTTGAGCTGCCCATATTCCGGGGGCTTGATCTCGTCCCGTATTGTGCGCTTTCTGGAACCAAGTGGACCGGAGCTTTCTGGCGTATCAGCAGGGCTTTGAATTGACTCCTCGTCCCCCTCGTCAGATGAGTCAAACTTGATGAAATCTTCAGCTTTCTCGGTCGCGTTGTCATTCGGCAGACTTGGCTCCAGCCTGGCTTTGCGAATGAGTTTGACCACATCCCTCTTCTTGCGTGTGCTTTCGTCTTTGTCCGGGCAAGGAAGAGCGGTATAGGGATCAGGGTTGGACCACTTGGGAATATCAGCGGCTGGGTCGGTCGGCCCGCTCAGACGAGCTCGTTTCTTGGAGGGACCATCCGCCGCTGAGTTCGAGGATTGGGAGGATATTTCCATTTCAAGCTCGTCGTCATCGGAGAGGTCCTCGACGTTTCGGTACTTTACCGCTCCATCGACGGCGTTCAATCGCTCCTCAGGCAGATTCAGCGTAGCACCTGAAATGAGCGCTCGCTGTGAGAGGGGCGGGTGTCGCTGCCAACGAGGTCTATCGGGTCTGCTGGGGCCGCGGTGTCTGTCCCTTCGTCCGTTCGGCCGGTCACGGGCTGGTCCATTGTACGCAGAGGCACTGCCAATGCCCGCAGGTTTGTTGACCCGAAATGTGAAGTCGCCCTGCGGGACCTGGGGACGATACGTGTCCGCGAAACGTTGTTCGTTTGCTGGACGTTGCGGCAGTCCATTGCGCACGTCGTTTGCAGGACGCCAATTATCGGTCCCCATGGGTTGAGAATGGTGTGGACGAGGAGGTCGGTATTCGTCGCGGCGACGATCTCTATCGTCATTATTTCTTGGCCTGTTGCGCGTCATTGTAAACCTGTCGCCTTTTCGTAGCGAAATGGCAAAAGACTGCTGATAGCACGGCACAATCAGCTTTAACTCCGGCTTTTGGATAATGCGAGACAGGCAAAAATCTTTCGTGTGACTTTTGGGTTAGTCATCATTTCACTAGCTGGCGGGGCTAGCTTCTCACTTCTGACTAGCTTCTGAATGTCCTCGCACCACCCAACCTGAATGAATGAATGAATGAATGAATGAATGACGCGAGTGTCTGTCATGAACTCTTTTCTTTCTCGGGATCCGAGTCTTACTCAAACGACTGGCCTCGTTCATCTCTAGCGTCTCTTCATTCCGAGGAGGCATTGTGTGCCGGCGAGCCTTGACCAGTAAGGAGTCCGTTCCGCTGAGACTGGGAGAGGATCACCGATCTCGTCTACGAAGAAGCCCAATGCAAGGCAATTACCAATGAGCCAGGCACTAAATAATAGCCATGGCGCAAGGCCGAGAAAAGGATGAGGGAGTTAAAACCGCCTTTGCAGTGTCAGAGGCGATGCTTGGTGTGCCCGGGTACGCCGACGATTCCATGTTGTTCACCATACGGTATGCAGCCAAGGTACAGGTAGGTCGTTGAGCAATGTCACTATGCCATTCTCTTCTCGAGAGCATTGTTTCTAATCGTGAGCCTGTTCAGAATACGCTCCGCCAGTGCGATACTGAAGAGTTCCTCAGGACAATGCACGAGTTGAATGAGCTCTGGTTTCAGTCCGGCGGCGGTAACAGGTCAGCCCAGCTGCCTCGCGACGACGGGCTTGCCAAAGAGAGATACTCGCGCATCACCGAGTTGAGGTCTCATGCGCTCCATTTGATCACAGAATTCCCCGAGTTGGTGCGTGATTTTGATCGATTCACGGAGAGCTCGCGAGCAGCCGCATCAGCAGCACAACGAGCCGGTTCAGCGTAGAAGCTTTGAACAAGGCCGCCCCTGATCCCATCTACCATGTAGCATGTGGTGGGTTTCGCATCAATCCATGAAGCTTTTGAGGATGATTGATGAAAGGACAGTGTTATTATTACGCGCGGTTCTCTATATGTATCATAAAATGGTCGACGCCCTCTCCCGCTGTGCATTATGTGTTCCGCCCCGAACTCTTTACTGCTCCCCCGCGTCGATCAAAGGAAATAAGAAAACTCTCGAAAACCAAACAAATTCCCAAACACCAGCAACAGCAATATCGCCCATCTCTCCAGCTCGGGGAGCCATCCTCCAAAGCTGACAGACTTTTGAAGCACCATCAGAGTCACTGCACGTGTCGCCTCTTTACAGAGCGAGCGCGCCAAGAGCGACGGCGACGGCCATACCGAGGGACACCTTCTGAATGCTGTTGGATACGGCACCAGCAATTGGAGTTCCCGATCCAGATCCGCTGCCGCTTCCTCCGCTGCCACCGCTGCCACCGCTGCCACCACTACCTCCTTCGCCTCCCTCGCCTCCCTCGCCTCCTTCGCCTCCGCTGCCGCCACTACCGCCACTGCCTCCGCTGCCTCCGCTGCCGCCCGTGGGGTTGGCACCACCGGTGCCGGCGATGGCGGTGTTGTTTGCGGTTCCGTTGGGTGAGACCCAGGGGTATTCAATGGTCGTGGTGGCGGGAACGACGATAGTAGTCGTCGAGTCGTATGAGGTTGGGGAAGTAGTAGTAGAAGTGTCGGTCGCGGTGTCGGTCGCCGTGGCGGTTGTCGTTCCAGAGGTTGCTGTCGTTGTCGTTGTCTGGGCCACGACGGCGGTTGCCAAGACGGCAGTGAGAAGCGTTCCCTTGAATGATGCCTTGAACATTTTGTCTGAAGATGGCTGGTACAAGATGAATTTGGTTTTTTTGTTCTTTTTCCTTGTTGGCAGGATCCCAGATATAACGAATGAATCAAGGACTTTGATACTCGGTCACAACGAATGAAGACGGGTTCAAGAACCACTTGCAGTCTAATGCCAAGTTGGATGAATGATAATGACCAAGAGAAAAAAAGACTTTCGAGGAGGGTGCCCTCCGGGTTCAAATTTATATACGTCGATGACGGCAACAGAAGTCAAAGGAGGGAAGCTAAGGCGCCATTCTCACATCCGGCGAGCTGGTCAGCGGCACTACCGACAAGCACACGTCACCCCCGTATGCGTCCCCCATCATGGTTTGTTTTCCAATTTTATCTTTTTAGCTTTCGAGTCTATACTTGAAGCGGAGGCAATAGCGTCCCCGCGGTGACGAGTGTATCGCCACCGAAGAGGCTGTGGCGCTGAAGCCCTCAAGAGGGACAAGTGTGGTCAGTTTGCGTACGCGTCCAGCTTTTTGTGCCGCCGATCGGCCCCGGACCCGGCGGGCGTCCAAGGTGTGGAGCGACTGGGTCGTGGCGTAGTAGCTGTCTTTGATCGACTGTGGCTTGCGGATGTGTGGCGGATGCGGCCATTCGGCCATGCCGCGATTGGTCGTCAAGCTCTCTGGGCGCACAATTTTCACGGTTGGGAAGCTCAGCAAATTTTTTCATCTTGTACAGTAGAAGCTGGAAAATCCTGCTTCGGCACAAAGCAGCTCCAAGTTGTTGAAGAATGGTCTCAGAGAGCTCACTTACTCACTAGCGTATCACAATCCGGGGGAGGGTCCGTCACGCCCCGGTCTGCCTATCTGTCGCATTACTGATCTGTTGCGTCATCCTTGGGCTGTGCCTCGTGCTTCGCATCATGGCGACCACATGCAGCCATTCAGGACTTGCTCCGAATGCTTTGCCAAAGTCCCAGCAGTGGCGTTGGCATCAGCTCATCTTCTTCTGATGTTTTTTCCCAAGCTTCTCTTTCTCTTGGTCGTCCTACTTTTCCCGGCGAAAACCCACAACGGCCCTCCCGCCGGCCGCATTCGGTGCGATTCGGAGAGAAACCCACTCACTCTGCCAAAGTTTATAGCCGCCACTTGGACGCTACTTCATCGACATATGGCATGCCTACGACTATGACATAAGAATTGCATTGCCCAGGAGTCTATTTATGGGTAAGCTCCTGTAAGTAGCTGTGCAGGGCTGACCCGCAGACTCCATCTCGGCTTGGCCTTTCTTGCGCCGCCGCTGTGGAATAGGGCTGGACGAACCCGCTTCAAGATCAACGTAACAACTGAGCCCTCTTTTTTTCCTAAGTTACATCCATTGAAAAAATGTTCTTTGTACGGGAGAGAAGCATTCTCCCGAGTCAGGCTTCACGGCTCTGTAACGTCGCACTCATTGTCTCTGGCATATGGTCAGGCCTAGACGCTTCGTTGGTGACAAACCTTCTCACGTATACAATTGTATGGCTACATAGCTTATTCCACAAAGGCTTTTTTCCTGCTTTGCTTTGGCTTTTCGTTTTTTCTCTTTATTCTTTTTCCCGCAAGCTTTCCGCCACTATTTTTAGCGCTATTGAAATATACCTCTCCGTTTCCGTTGGATTCTCAGGCGTCGGAACAGGTAGGGTCGTTACCGTCGTGGACCCATCTCGCGTGAGGAGTCCAAGCCAGCTTTCTGCTCTTGATGCAACCTAATTGGAGCTTGGCAGTTTGACTCGACAGGTAAGTATCCAAAACGTGCCAAAGCAGCATGAGGCACAGGCAGGGCACCTTATTGTCCAGGATGGATTCGCCCACAAGACCGTGACAAACAATGTGCATTGTCAGTATCTTCTCACTTCGATGCCCCCCGCGAGCCGCTCCTCAACCAGGGATAACGATGGCCTTGTGCGCCGTTGATTCAAGAGGGCTGAGGTCAGTTCAAAACCTCAGCTGAGCGCACCCTGGTCGCCTTACACGTCAGGCTCGGCTCCGGCAAGGTTGGCGTCAGCGGTTAGCTCGGCAGATGCGATTGTGAAGCATAGGATACGGCTTGCCAAGAAATTGACGCGCACGCCGATTACACCTCGGGTTGGGGCTTATACATCCCGAATCAAGTCCCTGTATTCAATACCAAGCTCGACAACTGCTGCATCGAGGTACGAAACGACGATCTTCCCGATCTCCATCTGTGCTGTGATTCTTCATTCTGGTAGACGAAAATGCATCGTGATGATCAAGTCCGCTCGTAATAACGCCGCAGCCAAGGAAAACTTGCAAATACACGGGGCGAGATAGAGCACAAGGAGGGCGTTTGCAAAGAGCATAAGTAAAGCAAGCAAGACATTGAATCCACCAAATTAACAATGATTCTTTTCCTTCATATGACATGCTGTACGCTCCTGAATCAGACCAAGGTTTCCCTCTCGGTAGCTCATGTTAAAATTACACTCCTCGATGCAAAAAATTGTGCGCTCCAGTTTCTTCATGCCCCGTTCACTTTGGGAACACTCTCGCTCTTGCTTACGAGCACAGAGAATTGCCCACCAGCACCAGCAGCCACAATCTCCCTGTCGCGAATCGCCGAGTTGTCGATCAAAGTAGGCGTGTGTATGTCGTCCATGGTTCCCTGACCGGTTTGGTAGCTGCTTGAGAAACCCCACGAATATACCTTGCCATTCCCCGAGACGGCAAAGCTGTTGTCCGTGCCAGCGGCGACGGACTCGATCTTGGGCAGTCCTAGCAATACGTTAGACATGATCGCAATTGGAAGCTCGAGGGGGTCGTCTTACCTTGTTGTACAGTCGGCTTGACCAGAATTCGGGGAGCGCCTCTCTCGTCAAAAATGACATCCTCTTCATTAAGCGTGTTAGGCTCGAAGCCCACTTGAAATCCATCCACACGGCCCCATGTGAGAAGCTCCCCCTGCGCAGAGCAGGCAAGGGAGTGATGAACGCCGCCATCGATGTCTTTGATGCTGTAGTCGTCGAGCTCTGCAATCTTGGCCGGCTTCAGGATGACGGCGTCGTCCTCGCCCGCGTTGGACTGCACGCCAATTTCACCAAAGTTGTTCAGACCCCAACCCCAGACGTGGCCATCTGCGTCCAGGGCGAAGCTATGGTAGGCACCGCAGGCGACCTTAACAATTTTACCACGAGGCAGACCGACACCTTGCGGGATGAGAGAGGAGAGCTTGTTGCGCTCGATGATGCGGCGGCCAAGCTGGTTCTGCTGGCCGCAACCCCAGGCAACTACGTTGCCTTTGTGGTCGAGAGCCAAAATATGGTTCGCACCGGCCGCCAGTGATTTTATATTCTTCAAGTCCGGCAGAAAGAGCGGCGTTGTACGGATCCGAATCGACTCGGTGAAGCCAAGGATGCCGTCGCTCGATCGAAAAGTGCCCCAACCGTACACTCTACCGTCCTCAGTCAGGGCAAAACTGGCGCTGTCGCTGGCCACGACTTGGACAAATCTGGTTTTCGGGGCAAAGTGCTCGTCAGACAGTGCAGTGGGCGTACTCTCTCGCGGATTCATGCCAGTGTCGTCATCATCGGAGCCAGAGTCCTCCGATGCGTCTGCATCGCGGAGGCCGCCATCCCAGGTGGTTTCACGTCCAAGAGCTCCCTGGTCGTTGACTCCCCAGGTGAGGATCTGGTTATCGTGGGTTAGAGCGACGGTATGCATGCCACCGCAAGCAATCTGCACCACCCCAACAGTTTTCGCAGCCAGATTCTCGTTCAGTCGCGGGCGCTTCACATCGATGGGCTTCTTGCCGTTGACGCGCTTGCTGCCCAGGCCGAGCTCACCACAAGAGCCTCCACCAAAGACGAAGATGTCGAGTATCTGACCGGGGGCATCGTTGATCTTTCTCCCAATAGGGGCAATGACCGCCTTGACGGTAGGTTGCCGCTTGATTCCTTGTGCAGCAGGCGACGGCTTTGGCTTTTTGATCTGTCGAGCAGTGGCGCCGACCGAGGGAGCGCGAGCTTCAGTTTCGGCATCGTCGTCATCGGCCTTGCGCTTCTTGGACGCAACGCCGTTGGTGACGACGGGTTTGACGGCCTCCATCTTGGTTGTCTTCTTGGTAGTGGTTGACTTGGCCTTGGATGTCGTGGCTTTGGGCTTGGCTGCGGCGGCTTTGGTTGCTGGTTTCGAAGATGCAGCGCTGGCCGTTTTCTTGGTTTGCGTTGCCACCTTGGCTACGGCCTTCGTTCTCGACGGCATGGTCGCGACGGGGCTCTGGAATGCAAAGAATAGGAACAAAGACCAGGCTAAGAACAGAATCTGACGTTGCGCGCAAAGTTTCCAGACAAGAAATTTTTTTGTAGGCAGCTCGCAGTCAGTATAATGAGGGAAAAACAAGAGGTCGTATGGCGCTGACGGGTAAACAGCTCGAGGATGGCAAAGACGCGACGGCCAGTTTTTCAACAAGGACCAGGATTATTTTGGTGCCACGGCTCATGTTTGGACGTGCGTGCTAGGAGTGGTGGAGCCGTGGGAGCTTGGGTCAGCCACACCATGATTGTATCACTGTGGCTGACGGGGCAAACTTCCTTTGTCCACGAAGGCCGTGCATTGTCATTAATCAGTGAATAGGGGTCATAAATGACCTTCTTTGTTCTCCCACAGTTTTAATGGTATTGGCAGCACAACTCACGGCATCGTGACAAATTCACATGCCTCACCGAGTGAAGCGTTGATCCGAGGCATGTTCGCGGCTGACAAACGTGTCCATGTTCTTGTGGCGCAGTCGTTCTCGGCAAGCAAACACGCCCCAACTCCGGGTGTTTCTGAGGTATGGATTACTAATTCGAATGTGGTATCCAACAAATGATTAATTACAATCTGAATAAGCTCTTATCAGAGGTCAATGCACTCTACATATCCGGCCTGCGTTTGTGCTCTCTGTTTCAACAGTCTATTGTATTGCAAGGAGTTTTCAAGTAGTATTTACTAGTTACTTCTCCCACCCAAGTTTGCCGCCACTAAATACCACCCAATTGCACAGCCCTCGCCAAAACCTCCCTGCTCTCATCAAAGGCCAGGTAATGTTGCTGCATGCGCTCACGTATGGTATGAATCATAGATCAAGAAACCACCCCGAATCCACTTCCTACTTGCTGGTGGTGAAATCGATCTCGTTGGCCGGATTGAAGCCTCCGTCAGCGGCCTTCTCACAGGTGCAGCCATCTAGTACAGTTCATCAGTGGACAAAGTCAAGAACAAACCAGTGTTGAAAGCGTGAATATACCTGATGGACGGGCGCCACACTGGCATGTTGATCCTGACAGGCGAGCATTCTCGGTGGCAGATCGGTCACAGGTGCATTCACCGGCGGGCCTGGCCCGACATGAACAACGAGGGCCTTGGACCTTGTTCTCGGTTCCAGCTTTGTCACAGTTGCAATGGAGAGCAGACTGCTTGCCGCAGGAGCACGTGGCTTGTTGAGCTACATTAAAGGACATCGTCAATGCATGTGAATGCCTTGGTTTGCTCGATACTGCTTACCACATGCGCATTCCGTGTTGCCCTTGCCGCAACAGGTGGAGGCTTTGATCGTCATTGTCGAGACTTGTGAGATGAACGGAGATGGCAATTAAATTGGACTTCTTGCAGTGATAGCTTTTGAGAGGAGTTATGCGTCTGTAAAGTGATCTTTTACCCGTGGACTCATGTCATGTATTTATAGGTATTACTCCCGTTAGGGAAGTACGCTGGAGCCAGCTGCGCCGTTGCTTGAATCTGCGCTGCTCTGGTTGGTCAGAATAGCTGGGCATCGAGTCAGGGGCCAATCAGGAGCCATACATTTCCAAGCACCTCAGCCCAGAACACTCCCTTGACATTGTGGATTCCTTCATGATCATTCCAGAGCTGGGCCCTATCTTTGCTCTGCTTCAACCCTCTTTGACTCAGACGAGTCTTATTCGGCTCAAGCGGTGTATGTCCAAGTATGAGTCCGCAGGCCTGACCCCGCAACGAGCCATGTCTCGAGTCTTGACGCTTGCATGCCCTAGAGCTTCTCGGCTATGAGTCTATAACAGTGACAGTTTCTCCATCTTTGGTTTCTGCTGAACATCGTGTGCCGGCCACGTCATGGACAGTTTAAGTGGTCCATTACCTTATGAGTTTCTTGCGGAAATGGACCACTTAAACTGTCCATGACTAGCGGCTTCTCATGAGTCGCGAGTGCATAGGCCCACCACCTGCGGCAATGCTAACAGTCTACATACGGAGCTCGGAGAATTGTGTCTTATGCGCTGTCTTAATTGATTAATGGCTTCCCTATCCTTCTAGCGGTAGCACTAAGTTGCATTAGCCTTTCGACCAATGTTTCGATCCCCCGCCGTACCACCAGGACCTGCGTACACGTTACAGGTGAACGCTGCCGACTTGCCGCCCTTGATGCGACGCTGTCTTATTTAGAAAGTTAGGGGCTAGGAAATAAAACGTGACCAGCATGGGACGCTCGCTCTCGGGCGATACAATCTTTTCGTTTGACACATGAAAGGCCTCTTCGCCCTGCTTCATTGACATCTCAAGTGACGGAGGACATGTCTAAGCAAGATCTGCAACCGTCGACGACGGACAATCCGCAGAGCCGAGAAGTTGCTCGGTCGCTCGAGGACGCGGCGTCCCATCGAAAAGCGGACTATGCTTCTGCAACTACTGAAACGTATGCAAGGTCACGATGATAATAATAACCCCCGATATTGAATTGAATCTACAGAAACGGCCAGTCTTCGTTCCAGTGCGATGCTGCTCGAGAAAGGCGACTCCGGCTCAAAATCGACCTCTGCGTCGTGCCCACTGTAGCATTGCTGTACTTGTTTTGCTTCATCGATCGAGCCAATCTCGGTGAGTTCACATAAACTAACGCAAAACCTCATCGATATACAGGACTAAATCCATCAATCAGGCAATGCAAAAATAGCCGGTCTCGACCAGGACCTCAACATGCAAGGGTACGACTACAACAACATCATCTCCATCTTCTACATATCCTACATCCTGCTCGAGATTCCCAGCAACCTGCTTTGCAAATGGATGGGTCCAGGCTGGTTCTTGCCGCTGGCAACCGTTCTTTTCGGCATCACGTCACTGCTCACGGCATTCGTCCACACCGTCCCGCAAGCCGCGGGCGTCAGGTTCGTGCTCGGCATCTTCGAAGCCGGCATGCTACCGGGCGTCGCCTACTATCTGTCGAGGTGGTATCGCCGTGCAGAGCTGGCATTTCGACTGGCGCTGTACATCGTCATGGCCCCCCTTGCCGGTGCTTTCGGTGGCCTCCTTGCCTATGCCATTTTGAAGCTTGACCACTTCGGCGGGCTTCGCAGCTGGCGTATGATATTCGCCATAGAGGGCATCATCACCATCGGCCTCGGCACTGTCGCGTTCTTCACATTGACCGACAGGCCGGAGACGGCTCGCTGGCTGAGCCCGGAAGAAAAAGAACTGGCCGTTGCGCGGATCAAATCAGAGCGCGTTGGCGCCTACGTCGTTCTGGACAGGATAGACACGAAGAAGCTGATGCGTGGGATATTCAGTCCTGTCACACTGAGCACGGCGTTCGTCTTTCTGTTAAACAACATCACCGTCCAAGGCTTGGCTTTCTTCCTACCAACTATCGTCAAGTCCATCTACACCAGAGCAGACCTGGTTCATCAACAATTGTACACGGTCCCGCCTTACGTGGTCGGTGCCATCTTTACGGTGGTATTCCCATACATCAGTTGGCGCTTAGATCGACGCCAGATACTCATCATACTCTCGGCGCCGCTTGTCATGGTTGGATACTGCATGTTCCTTGGCTCCCACGTCCAGGCTGTGCGATATGGAGCTACATTCCTCGTCGCCTCGTCTGCCTTTTCTCTTGGGGCCATGAGCAACGCCCAGGTTTCGGCAAATGTCGTTTCCGACACGGCACGCAGCTCTGCTATTGGCACCAATGTCATGTTTGGCAATATTGGAGGTCTCATCAGCAGCTGGGCGTTTCTTCCGTGGGATGGGCCTGACTACCACATTGGTAACGGATTGAACCTGGCGACGGCGAGTATGGTTCTGGTTCTAGGGTCCATGATGCTGTTTTGGATGAAGAGGGATAACAAAAGGAGGCAGGGACTGGACGTGGATGCAGAATTGCACGGGCTGACGCAAAAGCAAATCGAGGATCTGGATTGGAAGCACCCTGCTTTTCGATGGAAGCCATAGCATGCTGTGTTCTGGCTTCTTCTGGTGTTACGAAATGCTGCCCACTCACCCGAATACATGAAGTTCAGCATTGTGGCATCAAATGTCAAGTTTGGGCCAAGGCGAGAACATGTTATCATGTTTCCTAGCGTGCGGCACAAGTCATTTGAGGCTCTTTGGCCGTTGATATGTAATCCATCACGGTTGAGTGAATGCTAGGCAAATGTTTGAACATAGTTTTGGCCCATAAGGTAGCTACCATGTTACGAGATTGTGTGTCGACCTTTGTAATAGTCTGTGCGAGGCAACAAGCCAACTTCGCCGAAATAGCATTACCATGCTGAACTGATAGAAAACATCCAACTTTGTAAAAGAAGCAACATAGAGAAGAAAAGCCAGTACTCAGAACATCGAAAACGACAAATGACAACGCAGTGGGTCTTGCGTTACTATGCATGCTAAAAAGAAGAAGCCTCCCTGATATAGTCACAAAGCCGGACGCAATAGCAATGATACGTGGCGAAAAAAATCGACCGTGGATGGCTCACGTCGTTACACGCCTCACCCACAATGTCGTAGGCTCAAAGTCGGCGCCCTGATTCAGCCTCTTGTTGGCGCGATGGAGTTTCATGCCCAGCTCATGTTCTTGCCTCTGCACGTCAGAAAGCTCTGCCTTCAATTTTTCCACCTTCAGCTTCTCCTCCTCTCGTTTCTTGAGGATCTGGGTGCTGGCGAACAGCTTATCCTGCGGCATGTGCTTCGTCATTTGCACGATGCTTGCTTCGATGTTGAGACGTCGACGCAACAAAGCCTCGACTTGTGCACTTAGATGAGCCACGGGGTCATTGCTGGTAGTCAGCTCGGGAGGAGCAGGCGGCAGCGGTTTCGATATGACCATTGTGGCAGACCGAAGATCCGAGTTTGCCGTCTGAGCATCTTCGTCGTATGATTTCTTGCGCTCGGATTGATCCGTTGAAGAGAGTGAGTGGTTGTGCTTCGCGTAAGATGCCATCGTCGAAATGACGACCGGATCTGCCGCTGGTGCTTGAATACTTTGTCCACTTAGAATCGGCCGACTACGTTCCATGACGGAGACATTGGCCCGTGGAACCGATGGATCTGGAAGACGATTCTCATCCACCAACTTTGAAGTGGTGCTTGCATCGGATTTCGCATACGTAGTAATGCTGAAGTGGGACGTCGGCTGAAACCAAGGGTCCTGGGGGCGGTCCTCTTGGGTATTACTCTGGTCGAACGCCGGTTGGCTATCGGTAGCACTTGAGCTGACGGAATTGTTTGCAACAAGATTGTGTCCAGTAGATGGGGGTTTTCTGTTGATTGCTGCGTGAGCCATGGGCGAAAGATGATCTGGTGGATTCGAGGAAAGTGCCCGTTTATGTAGAGATGACATGGCGTATGGCCGTTGAACTGGATATTGCCCCGAAAGCGTCGAGAGATCGACGTGAGCTTGTTCAGGTTCACCCCTGGCATTGGCTGCTGTTTCCGTGCGCAAGTCCAATGATTTCGATGCGGTCTTCTGGGGCTTGAAACGTGACTTGGATGGCGGTGATTGCCGGGACGACGTCGGAGGAGACGCCTGATCGGAGTCGTCAACACCGGTGACAAACATGACGGGCTGTTGTTCAGATTCGCTGACTGGTCCTTGCGAATCCTTGGATGCAGGCCTCAAGCCGACTTTGCGCGGAACTTTCAACGGCACGGCGTTTACCTCCTCGTGAAGGCGTTGTAGCGGACGCGAACCGCCATATGCGCCCCGCCATGGGGGCCGATTCTCGACAGACTCGACTCTGTCCCTTCCTGCAAGTCTCATACGCTGACCGAAAGACGAAGGGGGCGATTGTGCGTTGGGAGCCTGAGGTCCGCTGACGACGGTTGTTGTCCCGTACGTCTTGGGCGACTGCGAGCTTTGCTGGCGTGTACGCTGACCGAGTCTTCGGTTCCCCTCAGCCTTCACATGGGTGCCCCGATGTTGAGGTTGATGCGGCATCAGATGCCTTTGCGTGTCGGAACCATGCTGCTGTTTTGGCTTTGGGATGGCATCGGTCAGATGACGTTTGTCAAGAGGTCGTGCATCTCCCAAGGAACTCTTCCGCGGCTGAGTTTGAGGGAAATCGAAGTCATCGTCTTCTTCCATGGGCGAAACGTCGCCTGGATTGAAGCTGATCGGGCAATGCCGTGTTAGCCGGTCCTCCGCAAGATGGAAATGCTCACTCTGTTTCGGCGTCACTCACTCTTTGCGGGGAACATTGACATCAGGCGAGCTCGGGGGCGAGATCTGCTCGAGGGCAGGAGTTTCGTTTTGCATGTCGGCCGAAGATACCGGCACGTGCTCCAAGAGCCACAGCCAGGAGTCGTTGTTGTCCGTCTGCTGGAGGTCGTTTAGGAAGGAAGTCGGACTCCAGGTCGGATCGTTGTCGAGGTGGAGGACAGGGCTGCTCTGCGAGGGTCGAGGTTGTTTTGGCGGGGGATGTTGAGAAGCGGACTCATGAGATGGAAGAAGGCTATTTGAGGCAAGAAAAAAGACCAAGAGTCAGCCACATGAACGGAACGAAAGGAGAAGAAGTTGGCGAGTTGACGTTGCTCCTGCAAGTGTGTCGGAGTCCCAACCGCCCGGGGGTGCACATCATCGTCGTGGCTTGCGGGAGTCTATGAAGGCAGGGATCCGTTTCTGTCCACTCATCCCTGGTCGTTCGCACCACCCAAGGGCGGAGGATGAAACGTAGGCGCATAGTCAGCTTGGGGCGCCACTGCGTCTGGCCAGGGCGGTCGATGTGGCTAAAATAGTACACATGTACCACCCGTCCACCCGAACGTGTCAAGGTACCCGCCCAATTACCCCGTGCCTACCAAGATGCTACCCGTTGGCCGGAGTAGCACAGTACCTTGCCCCGTCCAGGTACATACATTCAAAACGCTGTAATGTATGTACAAGTAGGAACACCAGGCAGGACAGAGCAAGCGGGTATTAGGCGAAAGGCTGAAACCCGTTGCAAAGGGGCACAGCCAAGAACGATGAAGTGTTTCGAGAACAGCGATCGGAGGAAACTGGATTGGAGAGCGGCCGTCTCCCGGGTGCGACAGGATGCGCGCGGTAAAAACAGGCCGGGGCATATGAAAGGAAACAATAACAACAACGTACATATCGAAGTGGGAGGAGGCCTGTGGCACCACCCTCCCTCGCTGAACAGCATAGCGGTTGGGGCCGTCGCTGATGCCGGCTAGGCCCAGGGCATTAGGGGGGTTGATGAAGTCGTGAGACCAGTCGATGCCCGCGCTGGTTGTCCTTGTGTGCTCTTCCCCGCGAAGCTTGGTAGTGGTATGTGCGCCGTGACTCGCTGCCGCATGGTGGCCGTGACGGTGGTGTAGGTCTGGGGCGACTGTCGCCGTAGAGGACGTGAGTGGACGGAGACGGTCCCACATGGCCCTCGTCAGTGGGCTGACGGATAGGGAGGTGGGAGGCGCGGAGGTGTGTTAGGGAACTGCAGCAGCCGAACGATACTCCAGTAAGTCCAAACCCGGTGGCGGTTCGTTGCCAAAAAAAGACGCACGGACGCAGGGTCAGTGAGGCTAAGGAAGCTTTAGACTCGGAAGGCGGCCACAGCCATGACGCCCCAGGCGCCGTTCGTTGGGAGCGTTCCTTTGTCCGACGGAAGCGATTTGCTGCTCCTGTGGCCGAACCACCAGGATGGGGATTCAACGGGGATAGGCACGATAGGATGGCCACGCGGACAAGGTAGCAGAGTCGTCCGGCTTTCCAAGCCTCGATCCTTCTTTGGACGCACGAGCAGCTCCGAAAAGAGAGGGAACAATAGGCTGGACGGGCGCGAGGGTCTGTGCCGAACCTTTTGTCGCCAACTCGCCGAGTCCTTTGTTCCCGGGGGGGGTCTAACTGCCAAGCATCCGTGTGCCTGTCGTGGTTGGGCGGCGTCTCGTCCGGGCTCTTGTCACGACATGAGGCACCGTCAGCGTATCATCTCATGCGCGTTGTTGGCAGTCGGCGGGCGAGAGGAAGCATCGATGGCTCTGTTCGCATTCGGGCGAGGAACGATAGCTAACTGCAAAGTGATGACCGGACCATGGGTGGAAAAGGGGCACTCAAGTATATTAATTACGAGCCCTTGTCACATTTCAACCCTCACATGCATTGGCGAGTCAAAAGTAATCCACTTCCAGACCGCTTCTGTTGACCAATATAGCACAAGTAGTGCGTATGGGATGTAGCATCTCTCTCAGCAACAGGTTGCAGCTAATAATGTGCGCGCGCGCCCATGGTCCTTGAGCTTCTTCGCTGCTCCTACCTTTTTTCGACGACGCCGAGAAGCACGCGGGCCACTTCAGGGCCCTACCATCGGCTGTTTCAGTCGAGGCCCGCGCAACTTGAACCTTTCTCTCAGATGGCCAGCCGCACCTTGGCCCGGGGGTGGGCCGCCAGTCTGACCAATCCCAGCAGGCTGCGCACTGACAATGGCCGCCGAAAGTGTCCAAGTGCCGCAGTCTTGTTCCGTAGCTCGATGACTTCAGCAGCGTGACAACGTGAGTATGTATGTATGGACCTGTAATTAACCGCAAAGTCAATCTCAGGGTTCCCAGTTTCAAGTCTCCAGCTACGCCGTATCAGACTCCCCACAACGCCTTGCACCCTCACGCACTTGTCATCTCTCCTGTGATGAGGTTTTCGCCGTCTCGGACGATATGTGACTGATGAACGGACCTTGTTTCGGACCTGCGTCTACATGGTTCTACCGTTTGACTTCAACGCAAGAGACTGACTATCTGCTTTAGCGCCTTTCACCTATGCCAGGTCTGTTGCGCGACTTGTTCGGGGACTGGACCACTGTGTCTCTGCACGAATCCTGTCATGTTCAACGCCTGCACCAAATTACGTCCCCGTTCAGACCAGTGCGAACCATTCATGTCTGCACCACCGCCACCACCGAAGTGTTCATAGAGGCCAAGACCTGTTCATCCATAGATAAGGTTCGAATCCTGGTCCAAATTCGCTGCTTCCGTCACATCCTTCGCATTGCTGCGTGCGTTCGGCATACTGGTGGCAGGGCCAACGTGATATTGACCCAGACAACTGACTAGCCGGGCTGTTTTCGACCAATCGTTGACAAGGCCATGCCCTTACTAGGAAGGCATCCTTGAATGCTGGCTATTGTTTCTGATGCACACACTCAACACTTTAGACACCACCTTCTTGGCTAGGTTGCCAGCCTCAGCTCCCCTAGCGTCCCCGTTCCCGAGCTTCGAGACCTCTCAAGTTGTGAGAAGGGTTATCAATCACGGTGAGTATCCTTCAAGACGATGCGAATAACCATCCATGAGGGATCTTTCTCGACACTTTGTGCTTGTATCAGCTCATCAGCCCTCGAACGATCCCGCCCGGCGCAGATGAACGTCTTCATTAGCTTTTCTCCGCGGCTGTCTTGGTCATGGCCTTTGTTGTATGTAGTGAACCGATTTGCTGGTCCTGTTCCCGAGCGTATATCGGGGTTGTCTCCATCGTTCTCTCACCAGCCGGCGGGCAGTCCCGTCCCCTCGTCGCCAACTCCTTGAGCTCACTTCACCTCACCTCGCCTCCCACCCACCCCTGATCGTACATGCACTGCTCTCTGGCAGCTGTCAGCGGAGCAGCTGCATGCCCACGACCCCTGCAGCTGAATCTTGATACCTCTCAAGCGCGGTTGATCTTCACAGGTTCACGATGACCAATAAAAACGTGACCGCCGCCAACAATCTTCTGGTGTCGCTCATGATTATGGATCCACTGGTGAAACCGGTGCCGCCGCTGTAGCTTCCGTCGACGCTCCCGTCATGCTGGACCCGGAAGTCGTTGGTCAACCCGGATGGTACGCAGACTGTACCCGCAGCACAGGCCATGACGGGACTCCAGAGGCCGCTCGCACAGCGCTGCCAGCTCCGTGTCATGCAATTCCATTGACCTTCGGAGCTACACGAGGATCCGGCCGTCTGCTGTTGCTGTCGAGGAAGCAATTGCATCTCAGAAGGCGCAGAGAACTCTGCGGCGCTTACATAGCAAGCAGATGGTGACAGTAAGAGCAGCGCGATGAGAAACCAGGTTTGTGAGGATGAGTAGTGCCCCTGCGTTTTTCTTCCTGCGCTCCAATACGATCTGTTTCCTTTTCTCCCCAGCATTGTGCCGTCTTCACTCGCTCTAGTGACACGCAGTTCGAAGGTGAAGACAGCCTATGGCACCAATCCAGCTCGACAGAGGTTTGCGAGACAAGCTCTTCCGGGAATGGCCGGGGATCAAAGGTATGTATACGAGAGTATAACGAACAAAGGCCGAACTCTCGAGACAGGATTAAGCATCCGAGACAAAGCTGAGCCCAACATCTCTACCTTCGTATATATATATAAATATAGTGTTCCATTGGTGCCCAGCGGGATAAGCTTTTAGGAGGCTGGTGGCAGCGGGGGGGGTAGATCAACGTGGGCATGCCCTATTGGAGAGGCTCGACTCCTCATTTCGTCTCTCTCACGAGGGGTGGGAGAGTGACTCTACCGTTTCGAGCTAGAGCGTATGTGCGAGTAGAAGCCTCGTCTGTAAGTTGAGCAAAATTCCGGTCCCTAGGGTGGGAAGAATGGTATGGTGATATCGGGATGGGGATGGTGCCCGCAGGACTACGTGGTCCCCTTGCATATGTCCACCGTGGTCTTGGTGCCCGAAATGGAAACACGCTCAACGCTGAATAGCCCAACTTGTGCCAGGTTATGACGAGTTATCGCGGTATTGCAAAACGCTCATACGTGACATTGAAAATTCGTCTACTACCAGTTCAATCAAGAGGTCATAGAAGCCATAAGTCGAAGATGGGGAAGTGCATGGACTTGATAGAATCATGAATGGGAGTCATGCTTCTAGTCTCCATGTCCGTCCACTTCGTGCAGGAGGCTTTGCGCAGCCATACATCTAAGCGTCTTCTTAACGGCTCACACTCTCCTGAATTCTCCTTGGATGGAGTTCCTGCAATCCTCCGTCCAATACTACTCACCGTCTCTCGCTGCATGTCTTATCTTTACCGCGCAACCGACAGATTCTTGACCGATATTGTGTTTTGCAAACGCCGTTTTCTCGGTGCACACCGCTCGCGCTGCAGCAGATCGTCACCTCACCTCTTTGAGGAGGAGAAAACTCCGACCTCTGGGAGCAAGAGTCCTACGGCTTCCGCAATGACCATCAGCTTGATGATACTGTCCCAAAGCTCACACGTCTCAAACATTAGATATTCGGATTATCTCCACGTTGCATTGAGCTTGTTTACGGTTGAAGAAAATATATTACAGATGTATTAAGGCTTGAAAGAGCTACCCAGTCCGTCTATAGCTCCATGAGCGACTACCATGCCTGGCTTATCAACAAACTTGTCTGTCGCGAAGACTCCAAACCCGCAAAAAATGAATACAATAGTTTTGATTCCCATGATGTGATGCAACACATTCCAGCTCTTGGTTTGCGTTGCAAATGTTCCCAATTCCATGCTGCGCCCGATATTGAAAATATATGCTGATGCCCGGACGTTTGAGCAGGGCATGCTCTTGCAGTAATTTGCTTCCTTACTCTTGAAGCTCCTGTTCCATCTGGGAATTTTTGGCTCTGCTTTGAGGCATCTCGTGAAGCTATAAGCACCCCGATGGAACTCTCTGTTGTACAATTCCGCCTCTAACCTCGTCCATTTCGTGACGTAGAGAGGCGGAGACGGCCAGCATCAAAGTCATCAATGATAGGCAGTTGTACTGTTCCACGGTCGATAAGACGTTCGCCATGAGCCATCGTCGAATGCTTTTGATGAAGTCCATGTGGACAGAGTCGTCATCGCGACAGTATTGATCGCGGGTGCTGTTGTCGAGGGCGACACCAAGTAAGGTGTTGTCACAGAGGGACTGGGAAGACCGCCCGCATAAGTGGGTATGATCGACGCATCCGCTCCACGGGTTGTAGCTGCTTTGCTTGGAGACGGATGAGCGGATGGTCCCGTCTTCGTAGAGGCAGAATAGGGTGGAGGTGACGACGATGAAGTTAGCACGGGAGGTGGTGCAACAACCAGCGATGGCGCATAGGAAGCCACTGGTGATGGTGTGGCTGTGACAGTAACCGTTGATTCATCACCGCCACTTAGATTGATGATGGAGATTGTCGTGGGGACAGCTTGGGTTACCGTGACAGGTGTGGCCGGCTGAGTGACGATTTGCGTGACTGGTTGCTCGGTCTTGACCACCGTCTTGATGAAGGTGACATGACCTGATTCTCCTTTGCCGTGATCGTAGCCTCCCTTCTTGTCACCTCCATTCCCGCTCCCATGGCCGTTGTTTCCAGGCTTGTTGTCATCCTCGTCTCCTGGCTCAAGCGGCACGATCGAGTACTTTGGCTGGCTGGTATCAGCTGTGTTTGCAGCACGCAATTGTAGCAGTGGTTGCGGTAAAGCGGTGACAAAGGGTAGGAATGCTGCCGTTGACAGTGCCGCAACGAGAGGAACAATGCTGCGCATGTTGACGTCTTATCTTTTGGTATGCGAATCTGGTCAACGAACAAGCGAGTCGGAGAGAAACGCTAGATTAAGGTGAGAATTGGACTAAGGATTGACTGGCACGCTGGGAGCGGATACAGCATTCAATTGACAATCCAAAGGAATGAAGATGATCGCAACATGATGCGAAAGAAGGGAAAGGCCCCCAACGAGGGAGTTGCGGCCATTTTGATGTCAGAATGCGCAGGCAAAGGTTGAGGCGCATGGCTGGTTTGCGTGGTGGAGAGAGCCATTGCGGTGGCTGGGAAAATGCTGGTGGTTGGGGTGCCCTTGTGTTGAAGGACAAAAGCACCAAGCTGCTGCTACCCGGTCACCCGGGAAGCTCAAAGACGGCCGATTTGTATACTGACGAGGGTAGCTGGCCGGGAGGAGCAGGGGTCCAGGGTCCGCTGAAGGGCGCGAAGAACCCTCTGTGCCCTTCCAAAAGCCTCCCCACTTCAGCCAATAAAGCCATCAGCGCCTCCTATTGGCTCCGTTTCCCAAGGTTTCAGGAACACCAGCCACCTTTCATTGTCCCCTCGTGGGGATCCCGCAATTAAGCTCGACAGCTTTTGGAATCAGCTCAAGCCACTTGCTCCAGGCTACAAGTATATTGTTGAGGAACATGTTTTGCCTGATCATGGAAGGTCGTTGCACACTTGACTTGACAATGCGCAATATCTAGCTTTCAGTAACATTTGTATAGCCTGACGATCTTGTGTCACCGTTCCAGATGGGTATTTCATTCTTCATTGCAAATCCACAAGTAACATGACGTGGTGTGGACTCGTGGTTGCTCAGCCACGAGTCTGGCTTTGCTCGTGTCGTCATCGTTGGGCACCAGGCACCACGATATTGACGTGCATCGCCACCTCATCGTTGCATCTTTCTTGCCATCAGTCGAGCAGTCTTTCAAAGTAGCCGGATTGAAATGACAGCAATGACTACATGTAGCGGGCGTGCTTATGGAGAGAGCTCTCTTGTCGATGTACGAGCAGATGCGAGGCCCGACGTCAAGCCTCAAGCCCATGCGCCATTGTAAAAAGCCCGACAGATTGTTGCATACTTAAATTGTAAGTGATGGATGATCGAGTGCAGCCGGTCAGTCCAGTGCGCACGAATGGTAAGCATGCCCGCAGGCCAGGTTAAGCTGCCGCCTCCGTCCAGGGTTTATTGCGGAAAACCACGTGCTCTTTGTAGTTAACGGTCTCCCCACCTAATATGCTTGGCTTCGACTGCGATCCGCGCCATGACCTCTTTCCTCAGGTTCTATCACCTCTCCTCACCTGTCATCTTTCGAGCTGTCCCGTCACCACAGCCGAGAAACGATCCATTACCTATAGCCCTCACCTTGCAGATTGATTTCGATAGCACCGTTCTGCTATCGCTTGCGGAACAGCTCTCCGAGGCCCTGCGTGGAGCCATCAATCAAGTGCGCTCGATCCCCGCTGGGGGGTTTTCCTTTGTGGAACGCGAGGTCTTCGTCCCTTCATCGCTCTGTACAATACTACGAGTTCCAGCGCTGGCGTAGAACAGCTGAAGGGCGCCTGCGATATGTCATACCAAGGATACGGGCAACCCTACGGCCGTAAGTCGACGTTCCTCATCAACGGCCGGTACGTCCTGACGTGATACATGTCTCTAATGTCGGGTTATAGAGCCGCCTCCGCAGGGTTACGGTAATTACCCGCCACAGCCTCCTCCTCCTCAAGGAGGATATTATGCACCGCAAGGCCAATATCCTCAGCATCAGGGAGGATATTACCAACAGCCTCCGCCCCCGCCTCCACCGCCTCAAGGTCATTATCCTCCATCTGCGCATCAGCAACCATACAATCAACCTCCATATTCTCAACATTACGGCCCTCCTCCTTCGCAGCCTTATGGACATCATGCACCCCCGCCTCAGAATGCATACGGTCACTACGGTGCCCCTCCTGCGCAGTACGGCAACATGATGCCGCCGGCACCTCCGACACCCCCATCTCTCGGCTACGGCCCTCCGCAACACATCCCCTGGGATGGCAATCCAGATGCACAAGCTCTTCGCGCGGCCATGAAGGGGCTCGGCACGGATGAGAAGACCCTGATCCGCGTTCTTTCAAACAAGGACCCGTTGCAGATCGAAGTCATCCGAACCACGTTCGATCGGTCATTCAGACGTAGCCTCATCAAAGATCTGAAAGATGAGACCAGCAGCTGGTTCGAGAACGGCCTGGTTCAGCTTGCGTATGGTCCGTTGCTTGCGGATGCTCACAACCTGTACAACGCAATGGCTGGACCCGGGACCAAGGAAGTTGTACTCAACGACATTCTTCTCAGCCGTTCCAACGCAGACATGCAGGCGATCAAGAGCGCCTACCAACAGGTCTTTCACAAAAGCCTAGAGGAGACTGTCAAGGGCGACTTGAGCATGAAGACGGAACGACACTTTCTCATGGTTTTGAGCGCAACCCGGGCCGAGGAATCGGCACCCGTCGTCCCTCAGCAGGTGGAAGACGACGTGTTGCAGCTGTACAAGGCCACGGAAGGGAAGACGGGTACAGACGAGCTTCTGGTCTGTAGCATCCTGACCCACAGAAACAGTAATCAGATACGGGCCATTGCCCATTCTTACAAGCAGAGGTTCAACCGTGACTTCGAAAAAGTCATCAAATCTGTAGGTCTCGACATACCTTGCGACCTGATTCGACGCAGCCTGGCTAATGTTTGCATCCTAGGAATTCTCTGGTCACATGCAGGATGCTCTTCTCTTCCAGTTGCTCCATGCCGTGGATAAGTACATGCACGCAGCCGACCTCCTGGAACAGTCCATGGCCGGCATGGGCACCAAGGACCACCTTCTTGTCGCACGTGTCATCCGTTTCCACTGGGATCCCACCATGTTGTCTAACGTCAAAGCTGCATATCAACAAAGATACGGGAAGAGCCTGGCCAATCGTATCAAGAGCGAGACATCCGGAGACTATGAGAGGCTGATGTTGGCCTGTATCGGAGAATGGAGATAGATGTCGCCAGATCATGCGATGTGGATGAGAATGAAGCGTTCCTATGGGAGGAGTTGTGCTTGACGCGTACCAGCTTGGCTCAATGATGGTCCTCAACAAATTGTATCGGGACAAGCGACTGAACAGCTCGTGATTTCCAAAAGGCATGGCGCTTGGCAGGTGCGCACGATGTACGTTAGCCAGCCCAAGGTTGGGGAGCGACGAATGGAGGCGGCTTATGGCGCTGATCTTTTAGTCTAGTCCCTCGTAATGTTATTCTTCCTGAATCCTGATTTCTGATTTGAGATGCCCATGCTCTCTTGGAAGTGTTCGATGGAGCTTCTCTCAGCTTAATGTGCCAGAGTTGTGAAATTGGTATCGGGATCTTGGAAGGTTGACAGTTCCACATGGGATAAGATCGTATCATCCTTTCCATGTCATACCGAATGGCTTGAGGTGAAACGAGCTTCGTGAGCTACCTTAAACGAGCTTCGTGAGCTACCGTAAATGCGCTTGAGCGATGAGCTTATCTACAGTAACACCTTTGGGAATAGAAGCGCTCTACAGCGCCTGGTGGTACTCATGTGCTTCGGTAAGTAAGTGAGAGCACATATACTGATCTTGCCTTTTGCATTCATACATGAATATAGTACTATCTCCGAAAGTACATGCTCATAATTTGTAGGACCCGAGATGTGAGCGCTCTCTTAAGAACTGATAACGACGGCCGGTGGAGGTCAGTTAGGCAACAAAAAGCTAATCCCCTGCCACCAATATCGCTAGGAGACTCCTGTAGCGCAAAGAGTGTAAAACAGTAGCACTAGCAGCACCGGGAGGCGGGGAGGGCACGCTAATTAGGCATCGCTAGGCGCTAGCACCCGCTGATCAGCGCTACATTCACTTGAAAAATCGATATCTGCCTCATCCATCAGGCCTGCAACAGAGCTAGCGCACAGGTTGCTAGCCAATTGCGGACTAGTGAATGAAGCTCCTATGTAATTCACCTAATGTTTACCTAAGCATACCCAGATTACTTTGCCGCCTTCGCTTATCGACGCGGCTACCTGGGTTCTGTTTGGCTGGATATCATACTTCAAAGAGGAAGCTTAGCAGCTCAGCTCAACACGGCGCAGAACCATTTTATAATATCGACGCACTTCCCGATATTGACCCAGAACGCCAGCATCCTGAACTTGCTCAAGTAACGCGGTGCTCGCCCTCGACGCGCCGCCATGGCCGAGGGGGCGCGGTTTGGCACGACAGGGTTTGGAGCTGGACAGAATCGTCGCGTTCCGCCTTTCCCTTCAATAAATACGCAGCAGAGTCAAGCGCCTACTTACCACCATGTGTACTCGAACCAGGCACCTTCGCCTCACCACGCCTCACAGCTGTCGCCTCACAATGGAGCCTTCCTCCCTATGAAAGCGGCAGCCGCATCGCCGCACACCCAGTTCCCGCAACACAGTCCGATATCTGCCACGAACGGCCAGCTCGCTCACCCTTTCGCTCCACAGCATCCAACCGCCCCGAGGCCCTCGTTTCGATCGCCTTCGATGGGGCCCAAAGCCTTGGAGGCTGCCCCCGGATACGTTGAACTGGCCGACTTGATCGGACGGGCAAGTCCAGAGATTGTGCGCCAGGTCATACGCGACAACCATCCAAAATGCTTGCTAGGCTCCGAGTATCATCTCACATTTCTCGTAAGGCGCCTGGCACCCATGCCGACGTGTGTGTTGCGTTAGCATTACTAATGGGAACAGATTAACACGGCATTTCACCAAGCCAGCCCGACGACGCTGAGGAACGCCGTCAAGGACTTTGGGGGGGGCCTGGTCAGGGAATCCAGACGCAGTATAGTGGCGCACATGAGGCCCGAAGATATTGACGCCGTAGCAGACATGATTCTCGTCAAGGCCAGCGACGCTTTTCTGGACCAATGCCTTGCCCGAAGGCTGGAAACAATACGCGCGCGGCCGCTGGTCAATGCCCTCGCTCGAGCCGAACGGCTTGGCTACGACGTGCAAGACGTAGTGGAAGAGACCCCTGGAGGTGCAGAGCATGTTGTGCCGTCCATAACACCGCTGCCGCCTGCGGCTCGACCCTCGAATACACAACCAGCCGAGGCTCCTGCTGCTCCTGCTGCTCGACCCTCGAATACACAACCAGCCGAGGCTCCTGCTGCTCCTGCTGCTCCTGCTGCTCCTGGGCCCCATTCGCCCGATATCAGTGCAGGGACAAAAGCTTATACGAGCAAGTTGGCGCACTGTCGCGCATGCAAGCGTCCCTGCACAAGCGCACAAGCTCGACACTACGTAAGTTGCAGGCATTACACAAGTACCGTTGTCATGCGTGGCTGACTCTCCTTCAGCACGAACTTAAAAGCGCCTGCCGCAACAATCAGAACGTGGACCGGCTCAACCGGGATGTCTGTCCACATTGCGGAGTCCAATTCTCATCTCCCGGGGGTTTCACGTATCATATGAAGAGCCAAGTATGCGGTGATTACACAACGATCCAGGGGAAAGCCATGGTGGTTATAGTCAAGAAATGGGCTGCCGAGGTCCAGCAGAACACACCCGTCGTCCTAAAGCCCGCGAGCATGGCTTCGGCAACGCCACCTCAGATGGCACGTCAAGATGCCTCAGTTAGCCAGGGTCCGAGCTCGCCCACGGGCCATAGCCCATACTCCATATTGACACCTGGGCAGCGGAGTGCATTCGAGAGAGAAATGAAGGATGCAGAAGAGCACTATGGCGGCCTCATGAGAGCAGCACTGAAACTTCCCGAAGGAACACGGCAAAACGAGCTGGGTAGGTTGAAGAACAGCTTCAGCACGAAACAGAGCATGACGAGGAAAAAATACGGCATCCGGTTGCGCGAGAGGAGGTCAAGAGATGAGATAGAGGCGGAAACCACGCGCCTCATGCAGCAAACCAGGGCGGGTTCGGGTGAACGGCCGGTGAAGCGAGCACGCACCGACGCCGAGGAACAGTCCACAGTCCGCGCGACGTCGCAAACAGTTTCGACACCGAGAACGGTCAAAGTCGAGACAAGAACAGGAGAGGTAGCACGTCCGTCGTCGGGGCCGCAGAGAAGCTTTGCAGCACCATTTACAGGGGCTCCTCCACCGTCCTCGATGCCTGCAGCCTTGAATAAGACGTCAGTGCCGTCCACGACGGCGAGAAGTCCTCCGGCATCATCCATGCCAGCCTCGGTCACTGGAGCCGCTATTACTCCATCACCCGGGCCCAGGAAGGATTCTACCCCTGCCGCAACCAAGGGACAGGCGGGGGGAGATCCGCCAGCTCCTCAACCGATGTCGAGCGGGGGAACAGCATCGGATCCCATGGATATTGGCGATACCAGTAGCGACGACGACGACGACGATGCAGGCCAAGGCCCGAATGGGACCGCACCTGTTTCTGCAGGAAATTGAGTACTTTCTGGGGGCACGTGGTCGGCGAAGCATGGCGCGGCATAAGTCATGTGGTTTGCGGTTGTCCCATGTCGGCCGTGTGTCAAAGCTTGGGCTTCGGGAAACGTTCGCCTTTTCTCTTGTTCCCCACGTTACGCAAACCCCTGTGACAAGGTTTTTCGTCTGGGGATGGACCTGGCATGGCATGGAGTTCAGGAAGGAGGGTGTCAAATCAGACAGGCGGAACGAGCTATTATCCGCAAGCTCGGGGAAATATGATGCTACTTGTATGTGTAAGCAAGCCTACATAGATTAGGAGTTTGTTGTCGAACGAGAGAACTCCATTCGCTTCCCTCCACCACCACCAAATGGCGCGGTCGGAACTCTACACTGGATCGGAAATTCCATTCCGTTTCCGATGCTCCCGCCGCAGCAGCAGACGGGTGTGTTTTGGTATACGACGCTCATGACAGTCACACGTAGGATGATAGAAGGTGAAACGAATGCGCAAGCAGGTAGAGGAGACACAGATGCGATGCGCTGGCACCTGCGATGACGCGAATCAGTTTGGGTTCGCGACACATGCGCTTCGTCTGAAACCGCTGAGCCCCTTGACTTTGGTGTGTGTGGTGGGCGCAAAAGTCAAAAGTCCAAAAAAAGAGACTGGCAACGTGGCATGCGCGCGGGAGGGCGGGTTTCATGTTTAAATCGGGTGTCGCTGTCACAATGGGAACGGGGAGGGGGGCTTCCTGTCCTTCCATTGTGTGTCTCTTCGTCCTGCGGCTTGTATGGTGACGATGGGGGAGAATGATGTTGTTTGGCGCGGGTGCGATGGTAGATGTGGTAAACTGTTCAATGCTGGGGTTTGCGGGCCCGGGGGGGGAGGAGGGTTGTATTGACGGGCGGTTGCGCCGGGGAATGGGGGATGAGTAAGGTCGTCGATAGACGCCTACTACCTACAGAGTACTACTGCCTACTGCTACCTACCGCTACGACCTCAGCATGTATTAATAGCACCAGACAGCACTGCTGGACACCAATACTCCGAGTGGTAAATACAAGTTGAACAAACAGACGGCGTCGTGACACGAACATGACGGATCGGCGTCGGATGGAGCACATACCGAGTTCTCTCGTCACGACTACGTACCAACAGAACTGTGCGACTAAATCAATCCTCAGCATAATTACTGGAACCTGTTGACTCAAGGGAACCGCCGCCCCCCAAGTGTCATGGCACACATACACAGGCCCTTACGTCAGTGCCGTGTCAGAGCGTACGTAGAGAGTAAGGCCCCCCGGTTCCCCTTCAAACCCACCCCGCCCCCGAAAAGGGCACCCCGAACGGGATCGATTCATCCCCTACCAACTCTGAAACATGCCACCCACCGCCCGCCCCTAGGCCAGGCCCGGCTCAGCGCTACGTACGGCACTACGGGTATTCTTCGCACTCTTCTAGCCTGTGTGCCTGTGTCCATTGTCCTATCCGTCCTGCTGCAGCGAACGGTTGCGTTTTCCCCCATCCTTTGTTCATGCACGTCGATCCTGCATCAGCATGTTCAAAGTTCCCCCCTCAGATAGGAATCGGGTGGTTCCGAGTAACAGGCAGCACACCGACTCCGTTACTAGCTGTAGGCAACAACGAAAGAGGAAAAAAAAAAAAAAAAAAAAAAAAAACTTGTAGAAGAAGCAGAGCGCACCGGGGGCCCCGCCGTGCCGCCCTCCACCCCCCGATTCGTGACGCTTGTGAAACCAGACGACGATCCTCTCCGTCCGCGGGCCACTCTCGACTCAAGCCTGAGTGGTTTTTTTTCCCTGGCCTCGCCAACCTGCGTCCTGGCCGTTTCGGCGAGGGGGTCTGAAGGGGCGGGTAACCGCTCGCACGTGGCAGCCTCTTCTCTTCTCTCTCTTCTCTTTCTGGCTGGGTGCACGTCATTCCATCATCGTGGAGAGAGAGAGAGAGAGAGAGAGACTACATATTAATAAACAACCATTCCCGCCTCGGGCACTCGTCCCCCCCCTTCCTTCTGCCCCATTTTCTCTATTGATCCCTTTGGAAATATTGGCCCGAACAACTTCCAAAGTCCCGATACCGAATCAACTGGGAGGGATCCTTCGAGTCGTTAACGAGTTTGGTGGTCACTTACGCAAACACGTTGACCTTGTCTACTTGTACTCGTGCTCGGTAGCATCACCACTTGTCCCATGCCGTCACCACGACCGTCCTCCGTGGACACGCCTGATTTGAACAGCAACAGCAACAACAAACACATCGTCACTCAGATGGCCTCCACCGTGGCCGCCGCCGCTTCACCCTCGCCCAAATCCGCCACGCCTCGCTCTCACCAACCGACGCGCCAGTCCCTTCGTCTGAGCATGTCAAAGTCCCTGCCGCCGCCGCCGCCCATCCCCTCCTCCTTCGTCTCCGAGACGGCCGTTGTCCTCGTCGGCCCCAAGCGGCACAAGTTCAAGGTGAACCGCAACCTGCTCTGCCGGGCCTCGCCCTTTTTCCGCGACCGTCTCGAGGACGTCACCCAGTCCAAGCCCGTGTCGCTCTGGCTGCCCAGCGAGTCGTCGGCCATGTTCGCCCTCTTTGTCGAGTGGATCCATCAACGGCCCAAGTTCCGCGTCTTCCTCGATCACGCCTCCGATGTCGCCCATCAGCAGAGCCACGCCGCCGTCCAGCAGCTGCACTGGGCTCTGATCCGTCTGCACCTTTTCGCCGCTCATCTGAACCTCCTCGAGCTGCAGGATCTTGCCATGGACGCCATCCAGGACCTGCACCTCAAGTGCGACTGGGACGTGCCGCCTAGCCTCATCTTTCATCTGTATACCCAGTATGAGGCGGCGGCGGCTGTACGCATTCGGCGCTGGGCCGTTGCCATGGTAGCCTTCACCATTGCTGTCGATTCTCATCGTCACACCACCCGCTTCCAGGCCCTCTTCAAACGTCTGCCCGAGTTCGCCGCCGACTATGCCACCCATGTCTCCAATATGCAGTCCGCCGGCCTGGATGTGCAGTACAAGAATCCGCAGCTGCGCATATCCGTCAACAAGATGCGCAACGACCAGCGCCTCTTCGGCTTTCGGGAGTGCTCTTTTCACTCCCATCGTGCCGCCGTCGGCGAAAAGGGGTGTCCGCATTATCGGAACTGCAAAGGGAAGGACGCCGCAGCCATGAAAGTGGTCGGGCCATCCGAGAGCCGCTTGAACGCCGTGCCGAGGCCCTTGTTCTCAGGCGCCGGGAAGGCTCAGGCCGACAAAGAGTAAACACACGTCGAGACGGTTTCAAATTCTCTACAACATTGACGATGGGCTGACCTGTTCATCCATTCCTTCGTTCTCTTGTCGTCGCATCATGGGACGCGGTCACCTTTTAGCCGGGAGGGAGGATTCTGAGACCGCCATGTCGACCTCCATCTCCATAGCATGCTACATTTTCAGCGATTTTGTTTTAAGCGACCTAGACCAGTCCTTCCTTGTCACAAACTATGACGGCCCTAGAAATATGACAAATCTAATAGACTTCCATCTCCATCGCATCAGCGTTCAAAGCCTCATCATCGTATCACGTCGCATTGGAGCATCATAAGAGAAATATCATCATATCGTGCATGTATTCGTAAATCTGGTGCCACGACTTTCTAGCTTCCATAGCTCGCCCTGGCTCGCGTCATATAAAGAAGATTCGTTGCCCGTATATACATCATGCCGTCATGCTTGGTACCTGGGTAAGAAAAAGAATTGAAAGAACAGGAAGACGGCACAAGATGACGACGAAGTGGGCTGCATCTTCCTGTCGAAGAGGCTCGAGAGAAAGAATGGTAGATACATCGCCTCGTTTTCAGACGAGACGATATTCGAACAGCTCCATACCAAAAGACGGCAATGGACAGCCATGGTACAATTTTTGCCTAGTACCAACGTTGCGAGGCTTGAGATGTGGAGAGTGAAAAGAAACAAGCAGCGCTGTCAAGAATAAAAGCGAACAAATATTGAAATGCCATCGTAGATCCTCTCAACCATCTGTCGGAATCGTTGCCGTCGTTATGTCGTCAAGGGGCTTGTGGCTCGGGTCAAGCTTATGGAGAACGTTGCACTAGTCGCACGAGCTTTAGAGTCGACCAGCGTGAGTCGACCAGCCATATACACCTGTTCCTTTAGCAGAACCGGTGACATCTTCTCTTTTCAGGGTCGTAAAATTCGTTGGAGTGTATATAACCGTGTAGATAGCCGTACTTTCTGACACGTACGGATGCAAAGTAGAGTTGTGAGTATACAGGGCCTCGTTGGTGGCCGTCTTTTTTACTGGGGAGATTCCGAGAGTCTCTTCGGTCTGCCGTCTCGACAATGGGCCCTCAAGCGGGCGTCGACCTGCGCCAATCGATCGGCTACGGATGGGTTCGATGACGATTTGCTCATCTGCTGCCCGGTGTTGTGGGAGATGGTGGCAAAAGGGCGAACCCGAGCTCCGAAAGCGAGATTGGATGTGCTGGAGTGCCTATTGGGAAACGAGAGGCTCCCACCTGCGGCTAAGAACGGAGATCCAAGCCTCGGAGGTCCGCTCATCGCCATCGGTGTCACTGCCAGGCCTGTCGGAAAGCTTGATGAGCCTGTAAGAGGTGGACGAGGCGCGTCAAAGAGCTCTTGAAGATTGGCACGGGGTATGAAAGGGTTTTCTCGAGGGCCAGAGTCTATCGAGCTGGACTCCGCAGACGGCACGGTCGGGACATTGTCCTTATTGATTGATGGATCCATCCACAGATCGGAACCAAGACTTGGTCGCTTGGTCCTGCGAAGCTCCGGCCCCAGTTGCTTGGATCTACGTTTCTGGGTGCTTGTGCGAGATTGTCCCAGCGTCGGGGCGTGGTCGAGGCCCCGCCATGTGGTGATAGTCCGACTTTGTCGGCTCATTACCGGGTCCTCGAACGACCCGAATAGGTGCGTTGACGAGCTGGGGCCATAGCTCTTAGCCATGAACGGTGATGCCAGCCGTGGCGGGTTCGGAGCTTTCGTCAAGAAGCGTGGAGGCGATGGGGCGACTATGGGCTCGTCGACAGAGTTGTCGAGGCCCTTGTTTCCCGTGTCCATCCCTGACGCTGTGAGTTGCGCTAGAGGGCCCTTGGGCTGCATCGACTCCGATGTGCATACGGCCAAGGACATTGCCATGTCAGAGGCAGAAAAGACAGATGGAGAGCGTAGTGGCGCCGAGCGACGTCTCCAGAAGCGGCTCGCCGTCTTACCAAAGGGTGTCGGGCTGTTGGACAAGTATTGAAGGTGTCGAGTGGCCGACCCAGTGTTGATCTTGCAAAGATCGCGAAGTCGTGCCCTCGTCGCCGCGCACGTGTGCGGCCACTCAATGTAGGGGCCGGACCTACCAGCTTTCGGAGTTGAGCTGCCGCTTGTTTCTTCAACCTTTGCTGTAGGCTGCCAACCTTTCCAGCTTCTCTTGGCTTCCCTGGCTACGCGTACGCAAACCCCGGACGGAGGCACGCCGCTTTTGCCGATGCGAAAAGGCGTCACCTTTGGATCCTGCAGGTACACCAGATAAGTGGACCATAGGTGCTGGCTCATGTGTTTCGTCCAATGTGCTTTGCGTCGCCTTGAAGGACGCGGACACAACGTAGCGCCCGCCTCATGTCCCGCCTCGGTGTCTTCCGTCAAGGGGAAGTGATCGAATCGTTCGCACTGCTCACTTTCGGGACTGGTGCATTGGCTTAATTCGTCAACATTCAGAGAGAATCTACTGAAGAGCGAAGCGCTCGTCTGCGTCGACCTCGCCGTGGAAGGTCGGCTCGATTCGTACTCTGGGCTCGATTCCAGGCTGCTCAGCCCTGAATCTATAGACCAATCCGGGAAGAGCGCGGGAGACAGAGCTGGCCCTGAGTCGAGGCACGGAGTTTTCGGAGGCGAAAGTATTCTCTCGCGATGATGAAGAGGGTGGTTTCCAAGTCCCAAATAACCCGGAAAATTAAATGAAGGTAGGGCATGGTCCCCGAGTCTCAGAAGATCCTCGTCGTACACTTGAGGCTCCTCGATGCTCGGAATGGGCATGTCGGCAGCGGCTACTGAAGCCAGGAATTGCTGTGTCGGCGCATGGAATTGCGTCGCACCTCTTCGTCGCAAGCGAAATCGTGGACGCGGGGGCGATGGTTGCCTCTCTTGGCCCTCAATCAAGGGCTCCGGGGTCTTGGGGATCGGTGCTGAATTGCGCAAGCGTCGTGGCCCATGGGGTTCGGTGGGCTCGGTGGACGCCATTGTGGGCGAGGGAGGGCGGCCGAGGGTATGGGAATGACGTTGAATGTCGACTCCTCCGTCCGCTCGAGTTCGTAGACAAATTAGAAGTACAGGTGGGTAATTGATTGGTAAGGTGAGAGCAGGACCAAAGCACAGAAGCGTCCGAGGGGGGGATAAATCGGGTCGAGTCTCTCCAAATGGAGGTGAATTGTCTCAATCTGCTTAGGGATGTGGTTATACGAGACCGACGTCGCGGTGATCGAGTCGTAAATTTTAGTGCAAGGGAAAGCTGACGTCGGTTTGCGGCACCGGTTTGCATGCGCGAGGGCGCAGAGCCGAAATGCGTATTGGAATGCGCGTCTGCGAGACAGACAGTCGGGCTTGAAGGTGCGCGTCAAGTATTTCGGACGGAACAGGCTCCCTTCATTGAAACAAGAGCAACGTGAGCTGAGCGTGAACGAAAAAAAAAAAAAATAAGGTGACGTATTGTCGCGAAGGGAATTGGGTGCGACACCTGTGAGTGTCAATTGAGGAAGTTTAAATTGGGGGAAACGGCGTCGATGCTCCGAAACGGCAAGCGCGACGAAGGCGACAGCGCCGGCACTCTTGTCGTCGAAACCGGCCAAAATAGCATACCAGAAAGAGTATGCTGAGCTGGAGGTAAGGCTTCGCGCACACCAGCCAAGGGCGCACGAGCAGGTCGATCGCTGACCGGAAGAAGAGTGGTTTCAAACACTGACGATGGTGCAGGTGGAGGAGAAGTGGCAAGGAAAGGATGGAGGGCCTGCGAGCATGAGGGAGGCGGGACCTGCTGGGGATGCGTCGAAGGCAAGTACAGCTCAAGGTTGCGATCTCCTCTGCCGCCTGGGCCAAGCGCTTTCTGCCAGCAGCCCCTGGCAAGTGTCGTTCACGTAGCTTTGAGGTAGTTTTGGGAACGGGGCCCGTGTGGCAGGCGGGGGGAGGCTGGTGGGCATTGTACACGCCACCAGTGCGCAACAGACAGAGGTGACACCGAGTCAGGTCTGTCGTTCTCAGCACTGATACCCACACATATTCAAGAGTACATTGAAGCTACATCCCCCCAACGGAGATGCTGTCCCCGTGGGCCCTCCCGGGGAGCCGTTCACTTGTAAGTTGTACCTGTGCGCTGTTGGGATCAGCTACGCGCCCGAACATAGCTCCTTGCCCTGACAGCACTCCTCTCCCACGTATTACAGAACTCTAACTATCCCCAGGTGTAACGTTGGAAGTAAAGGCGAACAACAGCTTACAGGCACCGTCAGTTTGGTCGGTTCGCACTTGGACATACACGGCACACGTGGTAGCAGTCGGCAAGTAAAGTCTGAACCCCCTCATTGGACTCTTCCGGCTCGCCTCCCCCTTCCAAACATACGAGATTGCCGCTCCGAGTACTTGCAAGCGCGCACACGTCGAGGCTAGGTACGGCAAGGAAGTTGGCCGCGATGCAAGGTCGAGGAAAGCACGGGACGTGCCAACGGGGCCTCACCGTCACCCATGCCCTCGTGATGGGGCACCTTGCGAAGCTGCAGGTCGCCCGCGGGTACGTGTTTATATACAGCGAGCCCCAGCTTTTAGATGGTCCACATCAACCCTGTGCCCCCACGCTTCTTCGTCTGGCGGCTCGGGACCAGCACCAGCGTCGGGGTGCAGACGGATGCTTATCGATGTTGGCAACCATTCTTCGCTCAGACCTTGTCTTTGACTCGGTTCATCCAGTCGTGGGGTGACCAGTACGCCCCTCGGCTCACATGGCCACCCTTGACCCTAGCTTTACTCCAGTTGAAGATCTGTGCGCTCAACATTGCGCGCATTGTCGACCCGGAGAGAAAGCTGTTTGGCAACCGTGTCATAAGTCGAGACGAGAACGGCAGCATCACCTCCAAAAGGCCTGTACATATGATTTCGGGGGACTTGCAGCCAGCAAGGCTGTTTACACATCGTCGATGTGCTCTGCTTGAGCAAAGCATCGCATCCAGGCCAGAGATGATCAACCGAAATGCAGCTACAGGAAGACAGGAGCCCAAGGGCTTTCCAATCAGCGACACGGCACCAGCCTCGAGGGGCTGGGAGTAACCAAAAGCAAGGAGGGGCGGGTAGTCGAAGTATAAGATGGGAGGGTTCTAGCCACGGAATAGAAAGTTCCTCGTCCGCCTGCGATACTATATCCATACGTGCACACACTCCGTACCCAGTGTGCCAGTCTTTGTCTCAGCCCTCTCCGTCTTGAACTCACCACCTGTAGCGTGTAGGTAAGCTTACTCGGCGCAGCACGAAAGCCTTCGTTCCTTGCTAGGTGTGCACGTCTCCGTCTTGAGTTTCAGCGTGCCTGCTTTCGTCCACACTTTAGATACGATTACGCATTGCTCGACACGTGTTCACAGTACTAGCCTTCATTAGCGATCGTGAGCCAATTGCCTTGGTTTCACAAGAGAAAATTACCAATTCAATCCTTTCGTACGACTCCTGGAGGTTGTCAGTTGTCGGGTCGCGGCTACAAGCTTTGGTACCCTGTGAACACGGCATTTGACCTCGGACATTGGTAGATGAGGGCGCGCGGTGGACGCGTCGCGACGCGTCTCAAAGCGGGGAATCGTGACATCTGGTTCCACTTGAAATGTGTGGCGGGCACCGGCACGGCACGGCAGTCACCTTACCTAAGCATCTGTGGTCAAAAAGCGCCGTCTACTCCGTACTCACCCACACCTCACCGCGCTCACACAGTATTACTACTTGAGTCGTATGTACATACATGCATGACCTGGGCGGTTTTGCTTCTTCTCCAGAGGTGTGTAGAAGAGGCGCGGTTTGCATGCCCAACTATATGAATGGTCATTTATGTATGGATGCCAGCCTGGACAAAGGAATTATATCGGAGCACTTCAGCAAGACCAGAAGCCAGAGGTTACTGGGCAGAAACGCAGTGCATACATTGAGTTGCTTCTGGAACTAGGTCTGTTTCGGTCTCTATCAACAGCCCGAGGGTTCGAAGAGAACAGAAGACTGCTGGTGGTACCTCGAGAAATATGTAGAATGCCGCATTCCTGTTCAGCTTGCCTGGGCGCTGGAAAGGCTCATTCCATCATCAGCAGTCCCATGTGACCGGTTAAGCTCGACCACGAGGCCACCCAGCGTAATCGAGGCTACATTGTCGAACCATGTCTCAGCCGCCGTCAATGGGAACTGCTCCCCCTGACCATCTGGCGCCCTGCTTCCCTAAGCTGGATGCACTGCCATGATATGGGAACCGTTGTCGGCTGATAACCCGCCTTGCCAACGTTTGCTCAAATACTTGGTCGATGTGAAATAAGAAATTACCTCTTGCGAGCGATCTCTGAGCTTCAAGTCGTTCCGCCTGCATGGACAAGCATGAGAACGTCGAGGATGGCGGTGGCTTCCGAATCCTGTAGCCGGAACGCTACCCGTATGTAGTTCCTACTAGGCGCTGCCCTAATCCAACTCGTCAATCAATCAAGTTTACACTTTTGCCATGTTAACATCCATTGGTCAATGTCCGCCCAATCGGAAGACGGGTTGCCTGCAAGCATCACTCCCCGGACAAATATCCAAAGAGGCATGCGTATCTTGGCATATGTACTGACTCAAACACAGGCGGAGTTGCCGCGGAGAAGACGTGTCCCCAGTCGCCCACAGGCTAAGCGGTACAAAAGTTTTGATCTATTACCTTGAGGTTTATAGGGTCCCCGGTACAGTTCTTAGTTTCAAGGTCATGGCATGAGACCAATGGTTGTACAATGGTCCGCGAAGAAGGGAGAGGGTGTTCCAACGTGATGATTCGTGCGACTAGCAGGGAGAGAGAGCTTCATGATGCGTGTCATGATATCTCGTCCGCAAAGCCCAGCCGTCCATTACATTGGTTGCGTGCGCCAGAGCGGATCATCTTGAGATGGTGATGGTGGTGGTGGTGGTGGTGATGGAAGAACAAAGAGCACCCTCTCCTCTGTTAGTGACCTCCGTGTCGACTTGTCGGTTCATGTATTCGGGCATCAAGCCCTTGCGTTGCAACCTGGAGCAACCGAAAATTGCTGCCTTTAGCGAATCTTCGCTTGTACGCGTGCAAAGTATTGCCCCCGACTGGTCTCCCAGTAAAAGCTGAGAAGTGATGTTCTGCAAGTCGACGTCCGTGCGTCCTGCACCTCGAGCGAAGGAAGCCCCCCTCATGGGGTGGTGTGTAGTTGCATGGTGTATGGGTAAGATTGTGTGCTTCTGCGTGCACATACGTGCTGGTCATCCTTCATGGAGCTCTGCGAATCATCGCAAATCGCTTGTCATCAGCGCATGTTGAGGGTGAACACCTGCATCGTCGTTCAGGCCGCACATTACTTTTGTCGGCGGAGATAGCCGAGAGCTCGTCAGAATGGTATTTCGAGTGTCGGACCGACAGTACGCAGATCACTTCGTGGGTAGCTCGGTGGAAAGTGCCCGGCGGCTTACCATTGGACAGCCGTGCAAAGGCCTCCACAAGGCACAACCACCAGAACACGCATGATCGAAGCCTCACTTTTTCCCCCCGTAGCCAGCCTTGAGCCGTCGCGATCATTCTCATTTGCATGTCTCTCCGAAGTGACAGAGCGTATTTCCGCGATTTAAGAAAGTGCTAGGCTATCTACCGCCTTGCTAGCAGTGCCGACGACATCATGGCCGGGCCCGACATCATCACGCTGGACAACCTCGTCGAGAAGCTGCCAAGATGGCGTGCTGACGATGGCAATCATCTCTATGCCATCGTCGATATGGGCAGGTGCGTCAGCATCTCCACTCCTATTCCGCAGCGCCTGCGGCCATGACAAATGCAAGTTCTGGTCATTTACCTTTTTTTCCTGTCGTTCACCCGTTGGCGACATTACAGCAATGGCATCCGCTTCTCCGTCACATCGCTCGCGCCGCCATCCACGAGGCTGCTGCTACCCATCTACTCTGCGCGTGCGCCCATCTCCCTCTTCGATGCCTTGACCCCGTCGTCGGACGATGGCAAGGGCGACAGTCTCATCTTTCCGCCCGATACTATTCGCGCTGTTGCGTCAGCACTCTCCGGTTTCCGTGAGCTGGCTCTCAAGTACCATGTTCCACAGTCGCACATTTTGATCCTCGCCACCGAGGCAATGCGCCGCGCCTCCAATGCCTCTCAGATGCTCGACGCCATCGGCAGCGCAACCGGTGGCTTAGGCGTCCACATCCTCGATCCAGCCATTGAGACGCTCTTCGGCGCCGTCATGGGGTCCCGGAGTGGCTTGGTTGATGTTACTGGCGGCGCCCTCTTCCTTGACCTTGGTGGCGGCAGCCTGCAGATGACTTGGGTTGATACCGCCGAGAACCGGTATGAGCTCGATGCTGCTGAAGCCGGGGAGAGCTTGCCGTACGGCGCAGCCAAGCTCACGCGCCTACTGGACGAGCAGTCTGCCCAGGTGCAGGAGGCCGAGATTGAAACTCTTCAGCAAGGCCTGAAGCGGATATATGCCCGGCTCTGCAGCAGGTTCCCGACCCTGGCAGCCATCAAGGCTGCTTCCGAGAGGGGCGAGCAGGATGCCTCCGTCAACGTGTACATGTGCGGAGGAGGTTTTCGTGGTTACGGGAGCATGCTGATGCATAACGACCCAATATCACCCTACCCAATGTCGTCCACCAGCACCTACAGCGTTTCAGCCGCGCTTTTTCAGCAGCCAACCAAGATGCGCCAAGTCAACCTCGAGTACCAAGGGAAGATATTTGGCCTATCCAAGAGGCGGAGGCGGCAGTTTCCTGCTATCGCCACCGTCATCGACGCCTTTATTGCAGCGGTGCCTAATATTGGCCGCGTGACCTTCTGTGGCGGATCCAATCGCCAAGGTGTCTTGATGATGATGCTGCCCAGAGATGTGCGCGAGAGCAATCCTCTGCACGCTCTGGCGTGCATTGCCGCCTCGGAACAGCCCGTCGTCTCGGTCGTGCTCGACAAGTTGTCAGAAGCACTTCCCAAACATGTTGACTTTTCTCTAATTCCAACCATTCTTCAACCTGGCTTGGGCTCACTCTTCGTGAAAGACATCTGGGGCAGAGACGGCTATAGCTCGGGGGCGAATTCCTCGTTCGCTTTGCATAATGCCATTGTACGCGACTCAGACTGCCCCGGTTTGACGCACCTGAACCGCGCCGTCCTTGCATTAACGTGCTGCGCTCGATGGGGCGTTGACATTGGCCCAGGAGACCGACAGCTGTACGAAGGCCTACGAGGTATTGTAGAAAGCCATCATAAGGATGCATTGTTCTGGGCGCTGTATATCGGATCCGTAGCCAGCGCTCTTACGACAATCTTTCCGATACGACCTAGCAACCCGACCAGCCTCTTGTCCGGGATCAAGTTAGTAACATATTCACCTCACGCCTCTAGGAGATAATTAATGTGTCAATAGTTTGCTTGCCAACATCACCAAAGACGAAAAAGGGAGCGACCGAATCATGTTGAATATGACCGTTGATTCAGCACATTTGGCAAACATCGACGTTGAGGCAACCACTGATATAATCCAAGATACGCCCAAGACTATGAAGGAAGGACGACCATACAAGGTCTCTGTCAAAATAACCGCCGTTTGAAAGCATGCATTTCTCATTCTGAACATCGCTCATAAATCGTTAAGAAAAAGGAAACCCAATGCAAAAGCTGTCGTTGAACATTCTGGTCTGACGTTTCCTAAAGACAAGCAAAAATTCGGTTCATGGTCATCGTAATCGTCACACACGGCTGTCGTCAGGATTTCCTGGACGTGGATCCTTGTTTTGGAGTCCGCTTTCGAGTGTCAAGTCTCTTCAACTCCGGTTTCACCACAAGATCGATAAGGATGCCATCACAGCTATGCTGCGACGACTTCACGTTGCGGTCTGTTGGCAACATTAGCATGATGTCAATGACTTTGATGACGGAAACTGCAGTCGACCACTCACAGAATTCTCTCCTTGCGTTGAGGAGTTGATGGCCATATCGGGTCAAGGTGTCTGCGTCATGTCGAGACATGAAGTACCTGGAGCCGGGCTCCAACCACTCCAATGTCAATTCGACTGCTTTTTTGGTTCGAAACTGATAATGATAGAAGACTGCGAGCATGGGGAAGAAGGAGTCCCTCAGCCGAATGAATTGGTGCTCTGGAGCTAAGAACAGTTGAGCAAGCTTTCCATATGATTCGTCAGGGTTCGATCACTCACCATCACAACCACCGCCAGCACGGGATGCGGAGTGTTTCTGGCGCGCTTTGAAGGCAATGAGGATGTCTCGGTACATAAGCATCAGTTGCCACATGCTCGCCCAAACTGCCACCCTCTCTTCTGATTTGGGTGACCCCTGTTGGGTGAGGCAGTCATCCAGCAATCTCAACACATCACGCTCCGATGAACGCAATGCATCGAATGCGATATTCCTGAGATCAACTTGCACGGATAGGGGTAGGTTGACTACTCTCCCAGATGGATCGCGACACAGAAATGAGGATGTGCTCCAGATTCTGAAGAAGCACTTCATCCTGTGGACTGTTTTCACCAATTCCAGCTATTCATGGGCTGTCAGCAAACCACGAACACGATTGTCTCAGTAATGGATGCTCACCTTCGGTAGCCTGCTCTGTTCATTCCTCGAATAGACCAGCAAAAAGCTCTGCAGGGCTTGCGGAAAATCTGGCTTGCATTCCTGCAAAATCTGGTCCTCGACCCAGCTTTGCAGCGTCATATGGCTGGGGACACAATCCCGGGGGAAACCAGCTTTGTTCAGACTCCCTGAATCATCCGAACCCCTGCTCGATCGATAACCTTGAACTCGCGCTCGAAGCACCGACGAAATCTTGCCCTTTGTCAAGAAGATGGCGATGTCTCTTGGCTGCCCAGTGAAGAAGTGAGGTTCTTGGCGCAATGCAGTTTCCTCCACAGCACTGTTGGACCATATATCTTGAGCGATCACGTCAGCCTCAATTGCATCCTCACGTCGTTGGAAGGACTCTCTTACCTGGGAGTTTCCCGATCAAGGGTCCGGCCTTGGCAGGGGTCATACGAGTGCACACCAAGTGGGAGTGGTCCGGGAACGCCTTTCGGCACGTGGGACAGACGCCACTCTCCTGACACTATACATGCAAGCTTGTTCAGTTTATGTTGCTCTCCCTCGAGATGACGCACGTTGGCAATGTCTTACCCTGGTCTTGGTTACCCGACATGGGACACAGGCCCCACTCTTACGAACGTCTGCCGTCTGATCGGGGTCCATGAGCTGTCTAGGCCTTCTATCAACATCGTCGCCGGCACGTCGCCGCTTGACGCCAACAAGGCTGCCGGTGTCTTGTCCATAGTGGTCTGCTTGGACATGAAAGTGAGGTGGATAAAAGGGACGACGCCCAGCCTTTGGCGATTGGCTTTGTGGATACGTCCACTCGTCGTCTTGGGCTCGAACCTCTGCAAGAGTAACAGTGGATGGATGGGGACTGTCGACCTGGTCCAAGAGAGGGGAGCCAGAGTGATCAGAGGGCGAGGTGCTGCCTCCTGCTATCAGCTCCGGTGGAGTCTGGCCCGAGACGACGGAGACGGTAGCGCCGTCATCAACAGGCCGGACACGCATGTTCATCTGGTCTAGCCTCGTGCCGAGAGCATCGACGTTACTATCGAACGGAGTGTGTCTGAACTCGGTGACAAAGTTCACTTTCCGGTCAGAGTGGGAAGGGTGGTGGGGAGACTGGCAGTAAGCGGCCCAGTCGAAGAACTGATGAAAGGCATCATCTTCCAAGAGACGCGGGCTTTCCTCCCTGTCCTGGGACAGATCCCTGATGGTATTCATGTTGATTCCGTGTAAGTCACGGGACGCAGTGGGACCTTGGCTAGCTGATGGGGCGAGGTGAACCCAGAGGCTTTGTCAGATGGCAAGTGAGTTCAAGACGCCCAATGTTCCAGGTCTTTTGTGCACGATTTGACGGGCTCAGAGACTTTGCCTGACACAAGAGGATTATAATTTGGCATGCAAGAGGTGCTTCCGTCGAGGTCGTTGACTTACACCCTCATCATCTGGCAAGTCCCGGTGTATGCAGGGTACATGATTGGTCAATTACATTTCACGACCCACCGAATCTGGCCAATGAGAACCATGTTTCTCACCGATTGTGACACTTTTCGCGGAACGGCTAGGTCAGGTGACTCCCCGAAGAGCACCTCGACTCAACGTCGAGCAGCTTCGTCACGGGAAGCCACATTGACGGGACCATTTTTGGAGCAAATTTGCTGCTCCCGTGGTATAAATGGGAACTCTCGACTAGAGGCAACGAAAATTCGGGACCGTATTTGCTCGGACGAAGGTCCTGTCTGGGGAGAACAGTCCGGCACCCTCGAGGTCGGCAGCACGTTTCGCCTCTGTCATGAAGCGTCAAATGCGTAAAGCCACTGTCCGCAACTGCAGGAGACAAGAACCTGGCACCAGTCATGCAGGAGTCGCAATCGGCTCAAGCGCATCCTGCTCCTGGATCGCTGATTACCTTCGAGCAGAACAGTTATGACAAGTCTTGCACATGCCTCCTAACGTGAGTGCTGTATCTCATATCCAAAGCATTGTCTAGTGCAACAATCCTCATCCCGATTGATCTAAGAAAATCTCCCTGCTCAGAAGCAACCAGAGGAGCCCACAAGTGGTGTCCTGCATAAGTTTTACATTTGGGCTTTTGCCGAGAGAAGCACATCCATAGGAGCATGCCCTGGCCTCGCGCAAAGTCAGTGAAGGATATTGACCAAGCCATAGCCAAACGATGATATCGTTGCGTATCTCAGAAATGGCTAGACTGGCCCCCCGAACGGTTATCTCTCTCTTGCAACCTCTGCTAGACTTTTGCATTTGAAAAGTCTCAGCGCAATTGTGGGTGATTGTATGCAACATAAGGGAGGTTCAAACTTGATCTACAAGGTATGTAAGTTGAGGATCAATACCTCATGGGAGTCGTAGTCGAGCAGTTGAGCAGTCGTAAGTTTTCTGCTTGGAAGACCTACTAGACTTTTTCGTTTCAAGAGAAAACATTACTTGTTTGTTACTTCTATAGGGTAGCGCTCGAAACTACGGAATGGGTGACTGTCAAAGCTTGGAGGCTTTTACAACTGGAACTCGGCAACACCTGGCCGATTCTGTCATTGATGAGGCCTGTCAAATGAATGGTTCATTGTGCACCTTTTAGTCTAGCACGAGTATGGCAGTGCCAGTATCGACGAATACAGCGACCTTGGATGATGGCTGTTGGGAATAAGATTCCGAGAAGAGGTAGGGAAGCGGCACTGAAGGCACTCGAGGCTTGACCAAGGTAGTACAGCGAGACACAACAGTGAACAAAGAACTCAAAGAACAATTGTCAACGTACTTATCAATGTTATTGCTTGGTCCAGGCTGAGGAGCCGACTAGAACGCAGTTAGATGTATGAGTAGATGTGGTGAACGATTCCGGTGTCCGTATTCGGTTGTCTCTAGTAAAGTTGGGCAAACCATGGGTTCAAGTCAACTACATTTTTCGTGTATTAAGCTCTTCGCCGGTCAGATCTGCTTCCTACATCTACATTGGTGATCAGTCGCCGAGATCACATACCCGGGAGGGACCATTAAAGAAGTGGGGAGCAGGACGTTCGTGGCGGTATTAATAGCCACGTGAATTAGGCGCCGAGGCGGTGCGGAACGGTGTGGCTTATGTTAGTGGGCACGGGGGGCTACGTGAATCTAATTATAGTGGCAGGTCGAACCACCAAATCGTTCTTCATATCTACTATTGTAAATCGAGCGGGAAATTCTCTCATTTTCCAAGCCCTGGTGTTTGATTGCCGGTGCAATTTTAAGACGAAATGAAGGATAATGTTCACGGGACAGTTTGCTGCTTGCCCTGCGGCTGTTCGGCATGCCATGGGCCAATTGACTCTTAGAACGCTTCGCGTGGACCTCAGATACTAATGTTACTAGCTTGGCACTCAAGAATTTTAGCGGGTACAAATTTAGAAGTTCTGGTATTCAGAGGAGCTTCAGTTTCCTCTTTTGGTTCCTAGGCGAGGCGCGGCGAGTAGCAATTGGACAGGAGCATCTGACGGGGCCACCACTCACTGCCATCATAGCCACGTCTGTTTTGGTACAGATCAAGCGGGCTGATATTTTCACCGATTGGTACTAGATGGTGGATCGTAATCATGGAACAGGCATGCGTATGTACATATGCACAACAAGACACTCGAGCCTTGAACGCTGCCACCGCGCATTCTCGGAGTTGGGGTGAACCAGGTTCCAGGTCCCGCCGATCTCGAGATGAACAGGCTCAGGCCAGGTGAACGGGCCGGGTGAGCTGATTTCACAAGTAAGCCGGAACGATAATTGGCCTTGCAACTATATTACAAGTGTGATGCCGAAGACCATTGGCCGATTTGGTTGTTCCATCAAAGTGTTAATCTGTAGCAGACTACGGAGTAGCAGTGATGGGTATTACTGGGTAGTCAAACTACCGCAGCGGGCAGGTACCAGCGGTACTAGTAAGCGCAAGCAGAAGTTGCGTGCTCATTTGCGGACCGGTGAGATGAAGGATGTGGTATCGGTACTTGATGTGTGCATGGCCGGCGAAATATAAGGGGTCCTACCCCCATGCCCCAATGCAAGTTACCGGAAGGGGGAATGGAAGTACAAGTACCAACAATACCTGAAGCAAATCGATGATGATATTATATTACTTGTACTGGTACCGCGGCTGAAAAGTCCTGATGGATGGATAAGGTTTGCGCACGTTGAGAGCATTTTTAACTTTTGTTTTCTTGGACTTTGTGTGTGCTGCTATCAAAAGGGTAGCGGCGTACATACATTTTCCAGCGCAAGGTCCTTCGTCTTGGTGCGTGTCTCGGCCCCCTAATTTTTCTCTGCCACGTTGTCATTGGCCCGACTGATGGCCAAGGGGTCCAAGCCCCCCCCCCCCCCCCCCCAAAAAACCCCAAAGAGAGGGGGGCGAGACGTCATCGCGCGGCTCCACCAGGCAACCGTGCTAGTGCTTCCATTTTAAGCCCATGGGTCACTCGGCCGCGCGTTATTCGAGTATTGATTAATACTTGAAACCGTGGAAAATCCGGTAGAATTCCTGCAACCTAGCACGCTTGCTCACTCCCGGGTCGTGGGAAGCTCAGACTCGCCCGTGGTTGATGGACGTCACGCCACACAAGCACTGCCCGGTTGTTCTACTTGGAGTATCGAATACCGAATGACCGACTGGCTTCCTAAGCGATGCGCATCCACACCTGTACCTACCTACCTTACATACCTGCGTGTAGATTTTTCACCATGCAGTCCTTGTACCTACTAGTAGTACCTTAGCTGTTCAAACCTGCCTTGTACAAGTATCTGTACGTACCACTGTTGACAACCCATGCACATGCACCTCACAATCCTTGCTCTCTTCCTACCGGTACTAGGACCACCAGCGCCGCGCCGCTCTGCACTTCGCTTGGCTTCCGTTTCAACTTTTTGACAAACGCCATCGGGCGGCCAAAGGCGTTGTTCGGCACGAGATCCCCTGGCTTAGTTTTCCTTCTTTGTGCCTTGGATACTCCATTTTCTCCGACAGCGCGGAACCTTCGGCAACGAATCATAGACCACGACGTCTCTTTCCATCCTCGTCGACAACGAACGAACTCCCTCGTTCCTCTTTACATACACCTTCCAGCCTTGCCCTCTTACTTCTTCACATCAGGCCTGTTGCTGGACGGGTGATTATATCGCTCAACATGGCTTCAAGTAAGTCTCGTCGAGCCAGCTTGCTTTCTTCTACCTTCTCTATTTCTTCCCTCGCCTCATTGCGGTCCTCCATTTCCAAATCCAAATCCGAAACAACGAGCCCCGACAAACACAGACGACGACGGAGTAGCCTGTGGCGTAGAGACAGCAAAGTCCCCATCGTCGTCTCGTGTCCATCCGATGCTTTCTCGTCCGAGCCATCTCTCGAGCTGGACAAGCCGCAGAAGCCCGACTTGGACTCTGTTGTAATTCCAGAAGAGGACGAGGAGGAGGAACAAGAAACACCAGCTTCTCAAGCTACTCCTCCACGCGACTCGAGAATTTGGGGTGCTCGTGATCCCTCGCCTCCTCACTCGCTCACAACTTCTGATGCAGATCGGTCCGTCCTCAGAAAGCCCGTGTCCAACACCATGTCGCCGCCTGATTCTCCACCGCCTCCGCCTCCGCCGGCATATCTCAGCGAAGTCCCCCAAATTCCCGCTATGGAGATTGGGCGAGCATTTGGCCCTGAAAACGAATCACATCTTCTCGCGCCTCAACAGCGGTCGACACCGGACAGCTCGCCTCGAATTGAGTCCTCTGAGCATCCTGGATTCACCATCTCCACTGGCACGATTCCCGAAATTATCGCACCTCCATCATCATCACCAAATGTCGACCATGCCAGCCTGATGAACCAAGAGCCTGCACAGCAGGCGGATGTGCGAATGGGACGTCGTTCGGAGCCAGTGTGGGACTCTCACTCTCCTGCAAAATTGCGAAAGCATAGTCCCCACGTGAAGCCACGAGCCGACTCTTTGATGATTCAACCCAGAGCACCAGATCCTGCTTTCGAGCTGAAATCCAGACAAACCCTTCCTATCATGGAGACCCGGGGCCGTCGAAGCGTCTCCGCTCACATGTCTCTAATGTCGGACCCTGCATCAGCACCTTACCAGGGGCCCACAACAACGACAATTCGTTCAGTTTCATCGAATGCGGGCAGTCAAAGTCCGTCAAGGAGAAAAGTGCGGAGAAGCTGGCTCCCCGGTGGGAGGTCTCGGTCAAACTCGGTGGATATCAAGGGTGCCAATACCTTCAACGCCTGGGTCATGTCAGAAGACGCCCATGGCGAATATAACACGGCGTTTCTTAAAAACGCAGAAAAGGTGTGATCGTCCTCGTATTCCCGAGAAACGCGAATCTCTCATTCTGACAAGCTTAGGTTCCGGAACTTTGGAACGAGAGTGGAAACGTCTATGTTTACCTGTACCCAAGAGCGAGTGGCTGTGGGCCTTCGTTCAAAGTGCCCGAGTTTACAGTGAGCACATCGTATGTGTTTAGCGAGCTCATAGAAGCCCAACGCGGGGATCCCAGTGGTGCCAAAATCAGGGCCAGAGGTTTAGGAGGGCGCGGGAGTCTGAGTGTCGAAGATGCGGCCCGGCTGACCTCGCCTCCCTCCATCGTGCCTGATTCTCCAGATTCTCTTCGCCTCTACATCCCGGCAGCACCGCCCACCGCTTCAGTCCATCTGACTACGCCCGGTGAAGGTTCCGACGCGGAATTAGGCAGATTGATTGCTATCAGGAATCTTTTCGCATTCCTCACTGGCCAGCCACTCGTGGGCACAAAGGCCCGACCGACGGTTTTCCACGCTTTCCTTGAGATCGCCAATCTTCTTCAAGAATTCGGGTTCTCGAGCGCGGATGGGACTGGTTTTGGAGAAGCCGTGAATCTCAGCTTCGGATTCTACTCGGATCAACTGGCCCTGGCTGACTGCCGTCACAGTCGCGAGAAAACTTTGGAGGCTTTGGTGCTGGGGGAGCGCATGCGGTCCACCGAATTGTACAATGAAGCCTTTGCTCATGCTGCTGGCAAGTACTCGGCCATTGTTGATCTGCGTTCGCCGCTGTTCGAAGAAGTTTCACTCCTCACGAGGCAGCAGGTGGAGCGAGCTCACTTGGACCTGTTGAACCGACAACACAACGTGAACCAAGACCTGGAGCAGTTCGAGTTTCCTTCCATTTTTGCTGGAATCGCCAACTCGTCTTCGATACCCGAGCTCAAGCAGGTTCGCTTCAAGGCGTGGCGCAATTCCTTCAACAAACTCCGCCAGTTTATTCTCGGTTACTACAAAACCACATTTGGAAGCTGGCCCCCCAAGGCTAGCAGCAAGAAGAACCCTTTCGCTGAAAGTGGACTGAACCGACTGGTCCTGAGAGCTCTTTACTCGGACTTGTGCGCCTTGTATGACCTGCTCGTGGATCGGGAAAACTTAACGTCGCGTGTCATGGACGAGGTCCCAGCCATATCCAGCGAACCTAGCAAGATGACAATGTCTGCCCTTCGCAACATGTTATCCGAGTTTGACCGCTCTAAGCCACCCGTGTTGCCACCAATTCCATTCGACCTGCCGCAGCTTCCTTCGATGCGTGCCATACACGAAACGTTCGATGCCATGTCACTCAAGGACCAGAACAGATTCGAAAAGAAAGTCAAGGAACACGAACTGATCTTGATATTGAACAAGGCCTACAATTTCGATACAAACTGCATCAAGCTCCCCTTTCTCGAGCAGTTTAAGGATTTTGAGGTTCGTGAGGGACGAGGGAAGATGGCCCAAGATCTGGTCGACCAACGCATTGGCTACTGGCTCTTCCTCTACGTGGTTCTCCAGTCTTTACCCATGCTCGTGGTCGATGCACCGGGCGTGAAATACACAGAAGGAGTCGAATACTTCCTATGTCAACCCCCAATGGGTAATCCACCGTGGATCGAGGATAGACAGGTGCGCAAGATGTGGTACGAGGTGACAGGCGGCGGCGGTCTTGTAGAGCTATCCGCAGATGCCGTCATGTTCAGCGTCGAGGCGACTTACCACCGAAGTCACTGCTGGCTCGCCGCCAAGATCTGGGAAGACTTTGATGGCCTCCATGCGCCCCCCATCGAGGAGCCACCTTTGTCCCCATTGCAGCCTCCAAACCCTATCTTCCAGGACGACGAAGGAAGCGGGCCCAACCTCCCCCTTCGCAGCGGCCCAAGCACCCCCTCTCCCCCTCCCGGAGGCATTCAACCGGCGTTGCGCTCTCGAAATCAGTCTCCCGCTCGGCGAGCAAAGCATGGTTCCCGCTCCAGTATTGTCATGGGACTAGAGCCCGTTCCCCTGGAGCCATCAAGTGCCTTGCGCAGTCATAGTCGAGGCAGTCTCGGAGGCTCTCGGCCCGCAAGCAGTCATCTAGGCCCTCGTACCGCTTCTCTCGGCAACATCTCGAGCCTGAACATAAGCTCAAGCCCCGGTCCGAGTTCTGCGACGTCTGTTGCTGGAGCGACGTTTGATGATATTCTCGGAGGGTCCGACAAAAAGGCATCAAGCACAAAGAAGAAGAGCAGGTTTTTCTAACACTTTTGTTCGTCTACAATCTCTTGGCTATCGATATCGTTCATGTCGTTTTTGGATACATTTGCATGTGGCGACGGAGTTTTATACGGTGCGAAAGCGACAATGGGTGAATGTGTTATGAAATGCGGAATGTTCGTTTCTGACGCTTAGAATATAAAGACTGTTGCATATGGGTGCCGGCTATTACATATAGAAAAAACTTGCATTGAGCGATCCTATCACATCTCATCTGGAGCCATGTATCATTTTCAAGATTTGCAGAATTATAAAAATGCTTCCCTTGCTATACGAATGTTCTATTGCTTCAAACAGTGACTAATTCCACGATTCGGTCCAGACAAAGCAGGCCACCCATTCTACGCGGTGCATTTGCTTGTTCTTCACGGAGTGAGACGGCAAGGCCAGTCTCAACAACAGCTGAAATGTAGGCTACGAACAAAAAGGATTGTAGATGTAGATACGTGTCGGGATAAGGACGACCTTTGCAGACAAATCTGAGTTTAAAAGGACAGAAGAAATGAGGTGACTATGGGAGCGAGCTGTGCTTCCCATGACCTTGACAAGGGCGTCCTTGTCTGCCGCTATAACGAGTGGGATATCAATGGAAGCAAAAAAAAAATCAAAAGGAAAAACAAAAATGAGTGTAAGAAGAATTGGGTTCCGGGCAACCTCAGTCGAGCGTCACCCTCCTCCACCTCTGCCTCTCTGTATGCCACCATCTCTCTTTCTCTTTCTTATCCGACATGGACACACCTTCTCTCCAGTTCCAAGCGCCCGTGCATCCATCTTCGTCACCGGTTGATTCTCCCTCGCGGCCGCACGGCTCGTCGTTGTTTAATAGATCTGGCACATCGACCAGCCCGCCCCTTTCGTCCGAGGACCCGGAATCCGGCAGGAGATGGTATTCGATCTGGCTGCCTACGGTACCGACGTAGTTGCCCAGACCGAAATTCTCTATTGGCGATCCTGCTTCGTCGGTGACGTTGACCTGAAAGCGGTGGGTTTCGAGAGCTGCCTCGATGCGCGACTGGGCCGCCAACCGAGCTGCGACAAGGTTTGTATGTGAAGCCGAAGAAGCTAGTGAAGGGAGGGAGCTCGTTGTGAGAGACTTGGTGAGGAGCTTCCTTTTGGTAGGCGAGGAAGGCGCGCTTCCTGCGTCTGATGAAGACGATGCGCCATGGACGCGGTCACTGGGTAGATCGATCCTGGGGACCGGCCGACATAGCTGTTGAAAAGCGCCCTCCGGGTCGTTGGGCGTTCGTAGCTTCCTCAAAGCAGGGAATCCTCCGGCAGCGATGCTCCTTGCCAGTATGTCGTCGGAGGCGTTTACGCTTTCTGGATGACTGGTGATGTCCCAGTGGAGTGTCTTGACACTAGCAGAAGCCAGGTACGGCATCATCCATAGAGTAAAGGAGTCAGATTCGGGCATCAGAGGTGGGAAAGATTGCACGAGTGAAAAGTCGGCAAGCGACCGCAGATTGGACAATATTCTTGCCAAGGCTGGCAGTGAGGTCAGTGGGGTGTGGCGGAGGTGAAGTTGCCGTAGTGGTCGGCTGTTGGAGCATGTGGCAAACGAGGAGAGGCCGTCAGACGAGATGCCGCGAATGTTGGAGAGAGTGAGACTATGCAACGAGGGGAGCGAGAGTAGATTGGTGTCGTTGAAAGCATCCGCGGGCAGATTGCAAAGATGAAGGTGCTGGAGATTCGGCAAGGAGGAGTACATCTTGGTGAGAACGCCACGGCCCAGAGAAGATTCAGGCAAGCAATGGATGGAGAGGCTGGTCAGTTTGGACCAGTTTCTATGGTGCTCCAGGAATGCAGTTCCTTGTTGTGGAAGCAGCTCGGTAGGAGATGGTGAGTAGGCTTGAGATGGGGTGGTCGGCCTCGCCTGCATCGCCGCGTTCAAGGGCTCAACGGCCCAGTTCATGACTTTCAACTTGGTTCGAGTGGACAGTGCGTGGAAAATCTTCTTGAACGAATGATCGTAGCCGAAGACGGGGTCGAGTCTCTCCAGGTTCGGACATGACATGACCAACGCGGCTACGTTGTCCTCGTACTGCTCCTTTTGCGATGTGGTGGCATTCGGTTCTAGGGCTGGCACCTTGAGCACTTTGACCAACGATGCGAGTTTCGGGTTCGCCCGGAGTGTTCGCCGGAGCAGCATCATGCGGGAGCTTTGGCGCAGCTTGAACTTCTTCTTGGACGCAGCGGAATCCGGTCCGTCCAGTTGGACTTCCTCGTACCTACAGCACCAATGTGTCAGTATATTACCAACAGAGAAAATACGACGGCGTCCACGTACAGCACCAGGCGCGCAGCTTTGGACCACTTCTGTGAGGAGAGGGCGATGCTCTGGGCATCTCTCATCCAACAGGTGGCACAGCTTTTGCTACTCTTCTCGAGATGGGCTTCCCTCAGCTTGACCAAAATGACTTCGAGAACTTCGCCTGGCAACGACGCGGACAATTCGGCCAGACTTCGACTGATAGGCTTGGGGGCAGGCTTGGAAGCGGGCTTCTGCGCTGGCACATGGTGTGGTCTCCTGCTCTCCACGGGCGAGCCCTGCTCACTGAACCCGACGGTGCCCCAAGACGGCGCTCTTGGTCTTGCGCTGTAGGTGTGTCGAGGGCGAGTCGATGAGACGGGCATTGATGAGGGCGATGAGGGCGATGAGGGTGATGAAGGTGACGACCCCGGGGCTGTTGTTCTCGCCAGCTTGCGGGGCCGATTCAGAGTCATCGATGCTGAATCAGTGCTTCTTCCACGGGCTTGAGATGGTGTTTGAAGACCCGGATAGATGGGATAGCCGGATGGTGCTTGTGGTGATACGGGGGAGCGAGGTGTCGACCAATTGGCACCGACGGCACCGACGGCACCATTGTGATCGTGAACGGCATCTTCCAAGATGGGAGAGAGTCCGGGCATCGCGCCGAACGCGGATGCATGCATCGGACGCACCGTCATTGTTCGACTCATGGTGGTGATGAGAGCAGGCGAAGGTGGTAGAGTCGTAGAAGCTCACGCACTGACAAGCACCGTGGGAACTTTGCAAGCCAGGCAGCCTTCGCCAAGAGGCAGAGATGGCAGCGGCAGGGGCGGCATCTGTGCGTGAGCAGTCGGCTTTTCTAATAGGTAATGTGACTGATTGTCAAAGTGCGAGACTAATATGTATGGATAGGCCAGGGTTCGATGGTAGGGATGAAAAGGGGGTTCCCGAGCATGGTCTGGGCAGTGGATATATCGCATAGGAAATGGACTGGAAAATGCGACGTAAATGGCCTCTGCAATGCCTCACCTGTATGTTTCACGCAGGAAGCTGAACATAGTGTCTTTCATCGACAGCCTTCGCATACCTGGACGAAACAACCGCGGCCTGTCCATGATGGCGGGCTCTGCCACACTGCCATGAACATGGCCATGATGAGACAGGCGCCTGTGCTGGGGAAGCTTGACGAAACTAGCGATGGCATCCAATAGCTTGTTAGCGCATCGTCTCGTCACAAAGGGCAGCTGGCCTTGGCTGTGGCTTGCCGTTCATGCGGGCTGGCGGCTCGTGCTGGGTCCAATGGGAGGGTGGGTAGGGGAGGCGTGGGGGGACAGCACTGTACATAAGCTACAGCTAGAGTTTTGCGGGCAGGGCAATTTCAATCGGGCTCCTTGACCTTTCGGCACGACGAGTCCAAGCTTGGCAGACTGGGGTGTCAGAAACAGCATCGGCAGACACCCATGCTTTGCCTGTGCCATTTGGGGAACCATCATTTTTGCCACCCTTGTGCGCGGGTGCTTGGGTGCTTGGCCAGGAGAAACAGCTCCCCCCTCCTTTCGGCCAATTGTTGTTGCAGGGGGTGGGAGAGCCCCCGAGCTCCTCAAGGCTCCTCAGGGCTCCTCCCGGCCCATAACCCTCTATCGCTAGGGATGCGGGATGATCACCTCACCCAGATATTGGCATCCTGGTCCTCGTATTAAATGCCGGTCCATCCACCTCAAACTTCTGCCTTTCTGCCTCCCGAACGTTGTAGTGGGCACTTGCAACGGATCCATGGGTATTGGCATCCCAGCCCTTCCCCCTTCGCTGCTGACATACCTCTATATACATACATTGAATACAAGAACAAACGGCCCTTCACCTCTTCCCTTCCCATGCGCCTGTCCCAGGGCCAAGGGGACCTCTGCCGGCGTCGGCAAACCAGCGTGCCAGCCCTCGGGCATATATGTAATACTCGTAATACTTACATGCAACCACGAGAGTCTGAAACAAAGCTTTCTGACTAAGTCGATTTGATATAAACAACCAAGGATGCTGTTTGCTGAAACCAGAGTCTGCCTCGCCGTCGCTCCGGGTCGAATACATCTCCCACTCGTTGTTCGATCGATGAAACCCCTGCCTCATCTCGTGGGGGGTTTCTGGTTTCCGCATCTACTCGAATGCACATCGTTTTCGCTCACGGTCGTGAACGAAACACTATTACACTATCAATTAGAAAACGACGTAAGAAATAGCCACTGTTTCACATCAAGAACAAAAAAAGCAATCTGGCTTCCAAAGGTCCCTGCAATGTGTGGCGGCAACGAATTGACACCAAAGCGTGGCACGCGCCATCATCCATTGTATGTACAGATCGTGCCAAGGAAACCGGATCGATCCTGGGGCTTGCCGGACATGTGAGTGCCAGACGCCTCTCCAGAAGCTCGAGACGGGCCATTCATGGCGACACGGTCCCTTTATATGGACTCTGGCTCTGTGTAGTGCTTGTCTCGCCCTCCCTCAGCCCCCTTGATTGGCTACGAGGCTTCCCTTCATTCGTGACCTTTTTCGTGGCAATCACAACTGGAAAGGGGAAATGTGATATCTGCTTCCGAATTCCCATCATCGAGAGGTCCCTTAATCGCCATTTGCAGCACCGCATTCATGGTCTTAGTCCCAAGACACGCTCGCGGGAGATCAAATATGATAGTGAAGGACGACTCGACATGTTCTTCCACCACGGGTGCTGACATGAGACTGTCTGGTTCACTGACGAGCAGCTCATGATTCATGACTTTGCACTTTCTGACAGACATGCGGCCTCGAACAGTGCGACGGATTCAGAGAGCATCGTCATTTGTGACTTGATCTTCGTTATCAGCCAGAGAATCTCCATGTTTATGAATTAATCACCAGAAACGACGATTGACCCTGGGCCGAAATTGGAATAGATTCACGTCGAAAAGTCTAGAGCCCCTCGAATCAACAAGGTGTGCCAGGGCTTCGGCGCTCTTGGAATGGCCCAAGCAGCTAAAGAATTTCTGGCCTGGTGCTTTGACAAAAATCTTGCCGTGCGCCTCAGTCGTCCGACAGACGACGTCGCAGATTCTCCGGAAGCAAAACACCCGAATGATGCCATCTACGCTGCCTGAAGGTCCCATAAAGGCCCCGGAGTCAGCTCAAAAGCCTCCAGCAATCGGAAGGAGTCCGTGCATCAGGGCATCCGAGAAAGTGCGTCTTTCCCTCTGATCTGGTAATACATACGACCCTTCCTTGGACGCTACCTCAATCGAGCATCGCGGGCGGGTGAATGGGTGAATGGAACATTTCCATATTCCTACACTTTGAGACCTTAGAATTGGACCAACCATGCCAAGATCTCGCATCGGAACTTGTATACTCGCACCATGAACGCAGCCGTCTCGCTGGGATGCATCGTTTGTGCACAGTAATCATGGTGATCTCGGGGTTAAGCTCGTGAATGCAGCCTTGCACCGTCGCCGACGCGTCTTTCCAGCAGTTAATCATCTGACGTGTAGCGCCCGAGGATATCATTGTAACCGTGACAGTTCGGATCAAACAAGATAACAAGATGATGTGCGGTCCAGGTCCCGGGTTGTGAAGGGGAAAAACTGTCATGGTTTTCGCTGCCAACGAGGCAAGAGACCCACCGTCCACTCTCGAAATGACCTCTCTTGCAAGGGCAACAGAGCGGTCGTAGAAGCAAGGGTGGTCATTACTTCTTGAATAGCCATCATGGGGAAGTTGATGTCCTGAACATCCGAATTCATAGACTCAACGAGTTGTCTCCCCTGTTCTGAGCCGATGCGTTGGAATAAAACCTTCATCGCTCTCGTTGCACAAGGCATGGTCAAGGATGTATAGAGTACATCCGAGTTGAGTATCCAGACGTGCAGCAACTGATCGTCGCCGTTGGCTTTGTCGGAGACATGAGGTGATATGACCGATTTGGCCGAACCCGACCTGGCTAAACTTGACAACAAAGCAGCAGATAGGCACTCGGACACGCTGGGTGTCACATTCATTTGTTCGGTATGACATGAGACTTGCCATTTGAAGATGCTCACAGACATACTGCCAATGCTAAACAGACCGACTCTCGCTGCACATGAACGACATGTTACATGAAGAAATGTCTCCGAAGAAGCTTCGCTAATTGCTGACGCGCTATTCTCGTGGCGTGCACCGCAAGGGTCTGCTTGAAACTGTCCCTTTTACGTCAGCAAGAGCAGAAGGAATAATGTGTGTGGCAGAAACAGATCTAGCCTGGCATGTGCCGCCTAACAATCTCTGGAATCCCACATCTCTGGGATGCTAGATGAAAGGAGGAGGCTTCATCTCAGCCTCGCTAGAAGAACCGGTCATCCCAATGGGAAGGGGGGGGGTTCACTAGCTGAGACTACCCCGGTATGGGGGAAGATGAAGGGTTTCTCTTGGGGAATTGTATCAATGACCACGGCACTGGTTTGCGTTGTGCTTGCCGGGCCAACTTCTTTTTCCCCGAAATTGAACCAACGCAGAGAAAACATTGGAAAGCAAAACGGCACACTGCACTTACCAAAAGGTTCGTACAGTCAATCTCATCGAACATGAAGGAGGTGACATCGACGAAGCCGACGCCTTTCTTTGCGCCAATGACATTGTTGGCTCCATAACCTCGACTAGCAAGGCCGTCTTGATCATGAGAGCTGTGGTCATGAGGCTTATGGCAATGCCAGAATTCCATCATCTCAGCCCAATTTTCGCTCGGCAGGTCTTTCCAGACGCCAATCTTGCCCTCTTGAATCAAGGCGCTGTGGCATAGTCGACACATCAAGCGAGAGTGAGGTGGCAGATCTGCAGCGACCCAGGGAACTTCTTGGCCGACAGGCGAGGAAGCTGAAGATGTTGCTATCGATTGAGCAACAGGCAATCTCCATGAAACGATCGTCGAGGCTTTCTGAACCTGCAAAGTAGTGCTTGCACGCACACAAGCAGGGAGGATCAGTGTCTCGGTCTGTTGCTGATGAGTAACGCGGATGCCTCGACCACAGTCCACGATCTCGGCAGCAGTCTCTTCGTTCGATGGCGTTGAGAGCGTTGCCGCCACTGAGACCTGACGAATGTTTGAGAGCAGCTCAGCGTAGAGCGCGACGGCGCTCCCTGGAGTGCGGTTTATCATCTCGTTGAATGCATATTAGGAGAGGGAGTCAGTCGGCATGGGAGATTGAGAACCAGTGCCGATGCTTGGTTCGAACAATCGTGCTCTCTGGGACATCTCAGTCACAGTGTTTACGTAGAAATTGTTGAGATGAGGAAAGACGGAAACAGCCCCACGCGGGCACGAACTACCCGCCGCTCCTCTGTACTTACACTACATCCCATGTACTACAGGCAGGCGACGGCCCGTTGGGGATCCCACGATTTGCACAAGTACAAGTAGAGAAGGCCGCTCTTATTTTGCCCTCCAAATGTATGTAAAACCAGTGTCAGTCGCTGCACCAGCCACCTAACGTCTTCTGCACCACCAGTTCTTCCCATTACTCCCAAGCAGAAGCCAGCAAACTCGAAATACCATTCAATCATGACTACGGAATCATCAGCGGGCATGATGTCTTATCTGGCTCCCGCTATGAACATGTTCCGATCAAACTCGGGCCACCGTCGCATCGATCTCCCGGCTACTGAAGTGCATGGCTTGGAGACAAACCCGGATCGAAGGGCACGATGCCTCAAACACTTACTGAGAGCTAATCATATCAACTACGCCCTCCTTCGCGAACCATCAGCGCGATGCAATGAGACCGCTCATTTACTCTGCTGCGCCTACCTTCTGGGGGCCCAAGAACCTGTGCTTAATGGTCTTTACGACTCAAAGGTTCAGGCCCTTGAAAATTGGCGCCCATCGCCGGCCGAAATTGGCGAAGGCTGGTTAGACTTCCTGGGCGATACGGATTATCAGCGGGCCTATGTCGACTATTTTGAAGATGAATTGGCCATGCGGTTCTCCTATGAGTGGCATGAAGAGCTCACCCACTTCCTCTTCCATAGCGAAGAGCCTCTATATCAAGGGTTGATCGAAGGCTGTACGACACCTGACCATGTCCACCAAATTTTTCGCTACTAATTACTTAACTAGTCGGCGACTCATTGATCCATCTGGCTTACGCATACGAGATGGACTGCAAGGAGCTTGCCATGGAAGCACTCAGTCTAGCAGCCGTTCAACGTAGGTCATTATTCAAGTACTTGCGGGACGAAGAAGATCCGAAAAACTCTGGCGAGTTATCTGAGTCGCCACTGGAGCTTCTTACCAAGATGTCGAGGGATTCGAGGTTCGACGATCTTCCAACACTGCCTCCGGGCGCGGAGATTGATACGGTGTTGAACCATTTCGGAAGCCTCGTTGTCGAATACTGGAATCGCTGGGACATATCCGGTTCACGGGACCAGTTTCAGTGGTCTCAGGAGGCAGCTGTCTTGCTGCTCATCTCGACCTCCAAATCTCAAAACCTTGGGCAAAGCCATCTGACGGCACGTATACTAACAACTAACCACGCAGTTCGAACGTTGTTACCGTTCGTTCCATCACAATATCACGTACCCGTGTTGAGAGAATGGTGGTTGCTTGTGGTTATCATATTTATTCTTACGGGCCGACCTCTCCCAGATTCTTCCAGCCTGCGTCAGGATACTCAAAGCAGGACTTGGAAGCATGTAAAAGATGCAACTCTTAATTCTCAATGGATTAAAGACCCTCGGTTCATGCAAGGTACTGTATCCACAGCGCGAGGACCCGAGCACCTTCAAGACTGACCATCGATAGTCATTCGAGCCATTACCGTCGCTTCTGATACTTGGGGAGACCCTAAAGAAACATATTTAAGAGCTGCTCTCACCTTCATCGATAGCTTCCACGGCTAATTATGCCCACAATCAATAAATGGAATGAATATATTGCAGGGGCTCTTCAGCACATAGCTGGTAGTGTGCGTGGTTCGCTGCTTCGAGGTCGTTGGCTGGGATAATTCGCGACTTCTACACGCTGGCATGGGATTGTAGTCGAGTTCTCGTAGTTTCTGCTTTCGTGAACTTGCGAAGTGATGGCTTGGCCGACAATAGTGAAGGCTTGGATTGCCATGACGCTAGCACTGTGCATACAGAGCAGAGTGACGCTGGCACTCGTCCCGCCATCAAGCATCCGCCCCACTGGTGCGATTGGGCAGCGTAATATCCGCTGCAACCCTGTAGTGCAGCTCCATCTCAATACTACCTGTGCTCTATTTCCACCCTCTGCCATCACGATCAAATTCACCAGTGACCAGCATAGAAGTCTTTTGACGCAAGCTCACGACAGATCCACGTCAATCTCTCGCCACTCGAGGTTTCTTTCACGGATTCTTCACCCGAGTCCGCATGGAAAGCAAGGCGCTCAGATGCATCGCTTGCCTTGATGGCGCCGCCTGCAAAACGCCGTAGGTGTAGCGCGAACGAGACTGCAGGGAAGGAAGACGAATATCAGCCATCCAACACCCTGGTCAACTTCCTATGCTCCTCTCCAACTTCGCCTTCTAAACATCGAGTCCCGACCGCGTCGCCGAGCCCCTCAAAGAGCAAAGCTACTTCAACACAACTGTCCAACGGCCTCGGCCGCTCACGTCGATCTCTAACGACGAAAAACGGCGTCAATTCGAGCCCGAAGAAGGCGAAGGGCATTGCCAAGATCGATGAAAAGGGGAAGACGGCAGACTTGAAGGCTCTTTTCTCTAGACAGGCGCAACGCGCAGGTCAGACGGCTGGGAGGGGTGACAAGAGAACTTCGCCTGTCGAAGACCCGATCTCGGAGGACGATGAGATATCGGAGCTCAAGGCTAGCTCTTCGAGCTTAGTGGGACAATATGCTCGTAAAAGATTGAGGTTCGGGAGCGAGAATGGAGCAACAGAAGCTCATGGCGCGAGCCAGCGGTTTCTGAAACCCCCGAAAGCCAAGCCCTTTACCGTTCCCGACGACGACCTCAGACCTTGGTCAGAGCAGTTTGGACCACGCAACCTCGATGAGCTAGCTGTTCACAAAAAGAAAGTCTCAGACGTTCGACTGTGGTTGGAAGGCGTCGTCGCCGGACGGCTGCGGCAGCGATTACTGGTACTCAAGGGGGCTGCAGGATCGGGAAAGACCACGACATTACGACTTCTAGCCGAGGACATGGGCTACGAGCTTTTGGAATGGAAGAACCCTACAGGATCATCTGCGACAGGCTTTGTGTCTGCCTCGGCACAGTTTGTCGAGTTCATGGGGCGCGGTGGCAAATTTGGCACTCTGGATATCGAGGAACCAGCGCTCTCGACGCCCAGCAGTTCGAGCAATAAAAGCTTTGACTGCACGAAGAGGATGATCCTGATTGAAGAATTTCCCAACACATTTTCAACATCGTCGTCGACTCTGAACTCATTCCGCAACACCCTTCTCCAATACTTGGCATCGCATACCCCCTCTTTGTCGCGATTTGGTAAACAGGAGTCAAAGTCGATCATCAGCCCCATTGTTCTCATCATATCCGAGACTCTGTTGACCACTACCTCGGCATCAGCGGATAGTTTGACGGCCCATCGGCTGCTTGGACCCGATATTCTACGGCATCCCGCTGTCGGAGTGATTGAGTTCAACGCAATTGCCCCCTCCCTACTGGCGAAGGCCTTGGAGGTCATTGTTCTCAAGGAGGCCAAGAAGTCAGGACGTAAAAGGACTCCAGGGCCTCTGGTGCTGAAACGACTCGGCGAAATTGGAGACATTCGTAGCGCCATATCCTCGCTCGAATTTCTCTGTCTGAAAGGAGATCAAGAGATGGACTGGGGCGCCAAAGTGGCTTTCACGAAGCAGAAAAAGAGTTACAAGGACTCCATCGCTCTGACAAAGGGCGAAACGGACAGCCTCGAGATGGTATCTCAGCGGGAAGCGAGCCTTGGCATATTCCACGCCGTTGGCAAGGTCGTCTACAACAAACGGGACGAAGTACCGCCGGCGGACGACGTGATTGAAAACCTACCCGAGCATCTTGAAGATATGTCGAGACCAAAACGGTCCCTGGTGTCAATCGACTCATTGATCGACGAGATTGGCACCGACACACATACCTTTATATCAGCCTTGCACGAAAACTACATCCTCTCGTGCGAGCACACCGGACCCATGGACCTGTCCACCCCCATAGACTACGTCAACGACTGCATCGAGTGTCTGTCACAAAGCGACCTTTTATGTCCCTCACGAGATGTATTCTTCGGGGGACGGGGCTTCACCGGCCAAGGAACGGGCAGCCAGCTCCTTCGTCAGGACGAGGTGACTTTTCAAGCAGCGGTCCGAGGGCTACTCTTTTCCCTGCCCAACCCGGTCAAGCGCAAGACGACGACAGCAGCGAAGGGCAGCGACGCATTCAAGATGTTCTTTCCAGCAAGTCTAAAGCTGTGGCGAGCAAAAGAAGAAATCGAGGGGATGGTCGACAGCTGGTCATCCAAAGTTCTCCGAGGGGAGACACACATGTCAGCAAACGAAAAGGACATGACGGACGGTGCCAGCGCGTTTCGTCGGCCCAGACCCGCTGGTGAGACGCAGCAGTCATGGATGCAACGTCAGCAACAAGCCCGGCTCAAAGACCAAGCTGCAGACACTGCGGGAACAGTTCCCAGGGATGAGTCCTGCACACCTCTGCTCTCGCTGGGCAGCTCCGCCCGGCAGGAGCTTGTTCTCGACCGTCTACCGTACATGGCGCACATAGCACGTAACCGAAAGACGGGCCTTCGACTGCGCGATCTCGAGAAGGTGGTGTCTTTCCATGACAAGGGCGCGTTGGCGGAAAACGACGTTGACGATGAAGATGCCAACGTGCGTGACGACGAGTTTGCGTCGGGCGAGACGTGGGCTACCGATCGCCCGTCGGAGGAGGCTAGTCCTCGCAAGAAGAGGTCTGCGATCAAGGCTGGGGCCATGTCGGGAATGCTTGCGCAGAAGCTTGTGTTGAGTGACGATGATATCGAGGACTAGTTGCGTGTGGAAAGGCGTTTTCTGGCTCGCATGGGTTTCGTACGAGCTATCCAAGACAATGCACAAAGGAGGACATAGATGTTTGCGATATTCGCGACTACCGTGTCGCAAGATGAGATGAGGTGATGTAATATACGTCGCATGCATGAGCAGCCATGACACTCTCGGATGTGAATTTTCATCTCTTTATTATCTGTAAGGTTGCGCAGCTCCAGCTTCGGCTTCGAGTCGTACTTAGTATCTGGCAATCAACACGAATCGGCCTCGAATCCCAGAACTGTAACAAGACGTAAAAGCTATATCGATACTTCTATACGAGAAGAGAGTAAAATAAATATATGTCAATATAAAGTAATAATATCGTATCCATAGTGTTCGAAGCATTCAGCCCATGCACCACCAGGAGACCGTGCCACGGGCGTTGTTTCATTCTCCCCCGCCGCCAAAACAGCCTCCGACCATCTATCTCCATTCATCCACCCAGGATGACCATCCAGCATCATGACACGCACGATCCGCATTCTCTGCTACGGCGACTCCCTCACCTCGGGCTATTTCAGCATGGGTCTCGGTTCGCACCCCTACTCGAACGCCTTGCGGGCCCGGCTTGTCGCTGCTCTGGGGCCGGACACACGGGTCGAGGTAGTGACGAACGGGAAGCCGGGAGATGTGGCGTCGTTTCCAGCGTTTGAGCGGAGGTTGCGACATGAATGTAAGGCCGCCTTCTTCATCTGATTCATCATATTTTCTGAAATAAAATCTGCGTATGCTAAAGATTCGGGGGCTAGGTGAGAGAGGCATCTTCGACTGGGTCATCATCCTCGGCGGCACCAAGTGCGTCTTCCCGTCATACCCGACGACAGATAGGGCTTCTCTAACGTAAAAGCGTGCCACTACGCATCATGAACTACTAGCGATCTAGCCTACCTCATACCCCCTGACAAAATCTTCCAAGTCCTCCAAGACTGTTGGAACATCCAGCTTCTCAAGGGGGGGAAAGTGCTCGCCCTAACGGTGCCGGATGCCCTAGCCAAGCCAGGCTGGTTGCTCGAGAACAGGAGCCTGCTGAACGATATGATCATGCATCACGACGAGCCGAATTTGTAAGTCACGCCGACACAGGCAGTTCCCGACGAGTCACTGTATGTTGAAACAGATGCGGGAGAAAACAGCTACTCCTTCGACCTGCACGCCAAAATCCCCTACCATCTGCTCCCGAGCGACGAAGACCGCGACAAGTACTGGGACGATGGGCTGCATCTCACAGAGGCGGGATACGACTGGATGGGCGGGTTCATTGCTGAAGAGCTGCTCAGGCTCATCCGCTTGCAAGATGGTGACGGAGAGCCTCCAACAGATACCAAGGTGTAAGGAGACACTTCCAAAGATATTGATCAAAGCTAGCAACAGCAAGACCAGGACATGAAGGTGGCAATTTGAGTGTTGATGGAAGAAAGAATCATGTATAAAATGCTCCGTAGACCCCCTAGTCTAAGATTGTACCGTCGACGCCATGTTGCGTAAAGCCAAATGAAAAATCGTCCTGTCTCAATCCGCCTTCTCTAGACGGCCAAGTTCGCTGCCACAAAATCCTACGTCATAACGTTAGCAAGGTCAAAACGCGAAGTTTCAGAAGATCAAAGTAGACGCACGGGAAACTCCCTCTGCAACAAGTTGGTGGCATGCTCCACGTCCTCGGACAGACTCTGGATGGTAGCATCCCATCTCCTCATTTCCTTTCCTGCGAGCCTCTCCGCCCGTCCACTGCCCTTTGCGCCCGAGGCCTCGCCGCCTTCGAACCATACGAAGCCGTCCAACTGATCTATGCGTCCAACGAGACGGCCCTGCTCGATCATCCTTGCCGCCGTCTCCTCTGCCTTTTCGACGTCGAGGCTGAGCAGCAAGCCCAGGCTCTTGAAGCTGATATTGTCGTAGAGCCGCGAGACAGCGAGAAGATTGTGCTCGACGACAGCCTTGTCCAAGACGGTGGCGCCATCCGACGTAGTCGCCAGCTGGTGCGGCTGCAGGCCCTCGGCAAACTTGGCCACCGTGTGCGACAAGATGAGCCTGTCGCGGAACATGCTCTCGAGGATCTCGAACTCGTCGAGCTCGGGCGACCGCTCATCTCTGTGCAACTGGCCAAGGGTACGACTTCGGGCGGGACCAGCGGGGGCCAGAATGGCGCACTTGATGGCCGTTCGCAGCGTGTGCATACGATCTTCCTCAGCAATGATGGGCGAGGAGCTCAGGTCGTGGTATCGTTGGGCGGCGGACAAAAAGTCCCGCTTGGCGTCGAGGATGCGAGCCTGCGAGAGGCCAAAGTGCACCATCAGCTCCTGGTTTTCGACCAGGTGCATGATATTCTTGAGCTTGTTGACGTACGTCTCGGCGGCGATGGGGTCGTCGGCTTCGAGGTAGTTTCGGACGACGCGGATCCAGACACGAGCCTTGGCCTCATCCGTCACCTTGCGCTGCGACTGGTCGAGCGGCGTCTCGGCCCAGGCCTTGGCGGCGGCCTGGAAGTCTTCATTGTGCTCGTGTGCCGTGGCGATGAGCTCGTAGAGGGCGGCTACGGCGTCGAGAAAGGACAAGGAGGAGGGCTGGGATGCCAACATGGACAGCGTGTGCTCGCCCACCTGTATCCATAGGTCATCGTTCTGAAGGGCCTCGAGGGTGGCGACGAATGAGCCCAAAAGGGAACGCGTGGCTACGACGCCGAGGCCCTGGTTGAAGAAGGAGCTGATGATGGCATCGAGGTCGTCGGCGGCTGTGGTCGGGGATGAGTGCTTCTTGAAGTCGGCAAGGAGAGCTTCGTAGAGAGTCACCTTGTCGCCCGTGGCTTCCTCGGCTTGGGCGATGGCCTTGGCGGTGTTGAGGCTTGGAACCATCGTGGGCTGCTCGTCGAGGACTATTTGCCGCCCGTCGATTGTGCTTACGGGAGAAGCGGCAGCATCGAGAGAGGTCGGGGTTTGCGAGGTGGTTTCGTGAGGTTGATTAGATGTGAGCTTGGAGAGCTTGGCGGGGCGGAACGTGCTGGAGCTTTTTACCTTTCAGCGGGGTTCGGGCAGCTTCCTTGCAGCGGACAGTGACATGCATTCGCTCCAAGTCCTCCCACCACTCTAAAGGGGCAGGTTGGCGGCCAACAATTTTCACAGCATAACGTCCACGGCTGGCCACGAAGTAAGGAGATGCATATATAGATTGTATGGGAATTCGTCTGAACGCGTACACTCTGATGCCTCTCTATCCCACCAACGAACGCCGCATATACAGAAACCATAGATAGCTCATCTCCCCATTTCAGCAGAGCCACATATATACCGACTGTCCCCAAACTTGTCTCAACTCTATCCGCGTCTCCCACGTCTATTTATTGTGCCAAAGCAGGGTCCGTAACGAATCCCACTGATCGCAATCCTTGTATATATACGTCATGCTGCTCCGCAAGCTCGGCTGCAAGTCCTCCGGGTGATCGCGGAAGAGCAGCATCACCAGCCCCCACGAGACGGACGCAAACACCGGCCAGGCGTAGTGGCTAATGTCCGAGTGCAGCGGCTCCCGCGACACGAGTGGGAACCCGTGGCCCGGCTTGACGGCGAGGCGGGCGAGGGCCAGCGACACGCGTGCGAAGATGTAGATGACGATCTGCTGGTTCACCGACGAGACTTTGCCTGTGCGCTTGGACCGCTGCCCGAAGACGATGTAGCCGCCGAGCAAGCCGGCGAAGAAGGAGTCGTAGGGACCTGAGCGCTGTGTGAGATGGGTTTTCTCATAAATGGGGTAAAGGGAGAACGGTGTGTCATGGATATATATGTGTGTGTTACCTTCTTTACCGGGCACAGGACCGTAGTGCTTGAGCGCCAGCATCGTCAACTTGTATATGCTCGCGAACCGGGCTAGATTGCTAGCATGCTTGCGCGTCGCCCGTAGAACGAGGCCGACCTTTTGTCGGAACCTGAAGCCGCATCAGCATTTCTTCCCACCATCACCATCGCTTGACCGTCTTTTCCTCCACGAATGTTCCTTTCAAGTGGTGAATGCGGCGCGACTTACGTGCCAGACCGAAACAAAAAGATCATTCTGTACAAGACCCGATTCGTTAGCAAGACCGTCGAACAGGGACAGTGTCGTACGTACACCAGAGCATGCGGAAACCGCACCTTGGTGCCATACACGGCACCGTTGCGCGCCGTCTTCAACAGCGAAAGCACATCGTGATAGCGCGGGTTGGCGACGATTCGCTCCAGCGAGGCCTGGTTCACGTCAGCATGATGACACTCTTTGTCCCGTTCTCTTCAATCGGAGTGCGCGCGGTGGCGAGTGCTTACCTTGAGGCCATCCAGCGCTGTCGGCGCCATGCTGGGCTTTTTACCCTCGAAAACGGGGCGCCGGCAACTCGGTTCGCGGACGCGGACGGACGGGAATCAGAGGATCGAGGCTTTCACGTATCGCTTGGGAGTTCGAAGGGAAGCGCGATGTCGTTGGGACCACGGACTGTATCCGCATCGGCCTGTTGCTCGTTTTTGCGTGTGTTTCGTTGGTGACACGACCCAGGAGAGGTGGTGGTGGATGACGGACCTCGGGTTGACCACCGGATGCTTTGACGCCTGCAAGCGGTCCGCATGTCACGCCGTACCTACCTGTATTACCTCTGGCTGTCTGTCACTGCCGCCACTCTCAGCTCTCTCGCTCGTACCCACTACCTGACTACACAGCGGAGACATGATGGATTTTGAGTAGCCAGTACCCGTGGCGCTGACGAGCAGCCCCCCCCCCTTTTCACATGTGAATTTCCGCTCCCCTTTCCACCAAGCGAGTCACGAGAGGGACTCTACGTACGGCGTACTTCTAGTGGTCTTCCAGAACTTGTCAGACTTGCCTTGCGGCTCATTGACGTCCATTCCAGGCTGCATTCTATTAACCTAAGTACTATTGCGTACTTGTAGGATGTACGAAGCCTCAACAGCCAAGACTGGTATTTCCCATGACTTCATCATCATCACGTCGTCATCGTCATCATCATAATCATCAACACCACCTCTCCCGCGGCTCCCTCCACCTCACGCCCAATACATTAAAAATCCTCCTCTCATCTCTCCCTTCCACGAGCTCGCCAGCACTGATTCTCGTTCTCCCCGGACCTCTCATCACATCCTTGTATAACCCTCTCTGATTCAGCCGCATACCCTTCTTGGACGCCAGCAACCTCATGCTGCGGTTGAAAATATCATTGCCCGTAAAGTAAATCAGTGCCGCGCCCATCTCCGTCTCCGGGACGAGGAGAAAGTCGATACGTCGCCAAGTCGAGCGGTTGGGGAGGACGCAGCACCCGTGCCATTTGCTGCCGTCACTGCTGCGACTGTGAAAGGCGGCGAGCCGCGCGACAATGAACCCATCTGCCTCAAGCTGGTGGACGAGACGCTCGAGAAAGGGCCGAAGCTGAGAGGACGACGTCGTTCCCACTTTCGTCACGATGAAGTCGATGTCGTGAGATGTGTCTGCGCCTCGACGGTAACTGCCTCCGATGATGAGCTCGACCTGAGCGTCGATCTTGGCTGCCGCCGTTCTGACCACCTCGCCGAGAGCTGTCATCTCGGAGCGAGAGATCCGCTGCTGAAGCTCTTCGTAGTGTTCGATGCCGATTTCCTGATTGGCAGTGAGCTTCGCCTTCTTCTTCAAGTCGTCCAATGTTCGGAGGCCCTGGGCGATCCACTGCTGAGCCTGTTTGCTTCCCACGCCGTAGATTCCGAGGAACAGTTGCAGAGGCTTGCTCGTTGGATCGTCTTGTGCGTACTCGAGACGCTTCAGCTTGTCCGTCACGACGATCTCCTCGATTTTCTGTGCGATTCTTTGCCCAACATTGGGCAGACAGAGTGCTTGCTCCTCGGTGGTGATCTTCTCGCTTTGCCGCTTCAGCGTAGTAATTGCTTTCCGATATCCTATCGTTCTCCAATGGTCGTCGACCCGACTGTAGTAGTCCGCCATGCTCTGCAATATCTCAATCGTGCGAGCGTTGGGGTTGCCTGCGAGCGCGTCCTGAGCTCCAGCCTGATTGCAGGCGAATCCATCTTCGAACCTCGACCTCTTCTGTCCCGTCCGTAAACGTTGTTTACCGGTGTTTTGTTGTTGGCTTTGCTCTGGCCCGGAGTCTGATGTTTCCTTGTTGTCAAACATCCTTGTTTGAGTGATGGTAGACTGCACGCCCTCGTCCTCCTCTTCGGCGTCGAGCGGGACATCCTTGAACTCCCGTAGCATATTGATGCAGTTTGATAATTCGTCGTAAATCAAGTCAGCGGCTGAATTGTCAGACCTACGGCCGTGCTTTGTACCTTGGCCAGCAGACACGTCAGAGCCCTTCGCGACCGCCTGCCCTTCGTTAGCCAGGGTGTTATTCATCGTATCCGGTGCCACTGCAACACTCGCCCGGACGGCGTCATGGTTCGGCAACTCCCCAGCCACATGGTTCTGCGTCTTCAGAATGCCCCGATGAGGTTTCGTTGACGGCGATGCTCCTTGCTCACGAGAAAGTCTGGTCATCGCCTCAACAGAGTCAGGCTGCCCTGCAAGCTGATATCTCTTCTGCTCGGGATCCAGCAAAGACCGAAACTGAATACAATCCAGGGGATACTCCTCATTCACCAAAATCGGCATATTTTTCCCTGCCTCGGTGGACACCAGCTTCTCAACATCCTGATAACGGAGAACTTTGTCGACCACGACGTGCGTGGCCTTTGCCACGTCCCTGACCCAGCTCGCCCCGTACTCCCTCGCTTTATTGATCCGCAACCTCCTCGCCGGGGCGATGTCATTATTCGGAACATAGTAGAACGCCAGGTCCTTGAAGACACGCTGTTCCTCGGGACGAAGTTTAGGCTCTTGGGTCCTCTTCCGCTTGCCCAGTGATGATGAATCACCAGCAGCTGGGCGATTTGACGCATGCACCGGTGTGGTGTTGCTACGGTGAAGCATCCTAGCCAGAGGTCGGGTCGAGTCCGGGATCTTGGGAGTTTCGCCGTCTGCCAGAGGAGAGGAGGTAAGCATGCTAGCTGCACGGCCGTGGCGTCGACGGGCGTTGGGTTGCGTGTTTGGAATTACTTTGGCAGTTTCCGTACAAGTTGTAAGTGAGGTCTCTGTTGATATTGCAGCTGTCAAGTTGCCTGTGTCTCTGGTTGAGTTTCCAGTTCGGACTTCCCTTACTGTGCCTTTCTTCTCCCTTTTCGAGGAAGATGTGAAGAATCGAGAGCGGTGTTGACGGTCCTCTTGCTCGCGTATATCCAGCTCATCATCGTCGACGTCGTCGTCACCCTGGCCGTCATGATCACGGCGTCCGGTCAAGAGCCTGAGTTGTCTAAAATAGTCCTTCTTTGCCTCGAGAGGCGGCTGCGAGAGATCCATGCGCACCATTCAAACCCAAAACCGTGGGCCTTTAACATGAACCCTACCCCACAAGTGGCTATTCACGCTCTTGGCTGCCGAGGTGAATGATCTCTTAGCTCGATGAATCGGTCCCACGCCATGGCGACGACGGGCGATTCTGGCACTCGAGACGAGGTGAACAAGAGGGAAGTGAATGCCAGTAAATGCTCGAGTCACGCGACGCCGCAAAGAGTTAGCTTTCAATTGTTCATGTGTGTGAGAGAGTGCCGTGTGCGCCAATCCATTATCGGCGATTCTTGCCCCCATTCATCGTCTTCGTTAGTCAAGTATTACCTACTACTATTAATAAATTGTAATACGGGTAAGTAACTCCGCTCGAAGCCCACCAACAAACACCAAGCCTCATGTCTCAAGCCTCAGTGACGTAGGTATGCGGTAATTACCAATTACCAAAGCCTGTCGGATCATTACAATGCATTGTCAACACGGTCAAAACATAGTTGACTGCTGCCTCTCCCGTATCACTTCAATTTCCGTTCGAGTCCGGTAATGATGAATTGGCCAACAGTAGAACTTTTGTTTCCTCTGGGTTTCTTCTAGGTCTATCGGCCAGCGTGCCTGAAAGCCTGGCTCTTTCCCACCTCATACCTGACAGCTAGATGGTACTATTATCATTAATACAACACTGCGATCCTGTGCAATGCACACCAGAAGTGCATAGAGATATACCCGAGACCCGCCCTCTAACGCCCCTGTGAAAATAACACCTTGACCCTCCACCATACCTCGCTAATGAGCAAATGCAACCCTCGCCGTTGGTACAGAGGAGCTTTTGCGATATGTACAGAGATATATATATGTGCATTCGTACCCATGATCAATCGTGAAAAAAAAACGGCCTGCTCCAGTAGTGTTCCTCGTGTATGTGCGGAGAAGCGGAAATCGAAAAAACCCGTGTGCCCAGAAAGAAATGCCGGGGCCATGAAAAATGTGAGGCGAAAGATAACAATATCAAAAGGCCCTTAACTCCTGTCGCTAGATGCAGCAAGCCACTTCAATGCTCAACAACGCCAACCATGTATGTCAGTCGCATCTCTCCGCTGGTCCACCAGCTCAAGACCAGCCGCCCAGAATCTTGAATCGCTCTGCCGGCTTCGACTGCTCCCCTTCAAGAACCTTCTGCAATCGCCGAGTTTCTCGAACGGCAGCCTCACGTTCCTCTTGCAGATTCATTACTTCAATCTGCGCCTCGTTCATCTTGGCCACAACCTGCTCCACCTCCGTGTCGGCGTCCGCGAGCGCTGTCTCGAGCTCCGTTACGCGACTTCGTAGTGTTCGCAATTCTGCCTCATCACCGAAGCTCTTCGATTGTATCGGTCGCGCTCTGGCCCCGAGAACGCTGGGCGCCGCTGGGTTGAGGAGCGAGCCTTTGCGAGCTGTCACGCCGACGCCTCCGCCGCTGTTAATTCGCTGAAGCTGCTCGTTGTGCGCGTTCTGGAGTTGCGTCAGCTCCTCCTCGTGTCGTCCCACGCGGTCCTCCGAGGCTGATTGGGCGGCGACCAGCTGCTCCTCGAGGTCATGAAGCCGCTTTTGCAGCTCGGCGATCCGGTCTGAGTTGGCCTTGCGATCGGTATCGCCTCGGGTGACGGCATCCGAGAGCCGCTGCCGAAGATCGGCATTGGCCGACAGTTGTTGAGACACCTGTGCCGCCAGTTGCTCCACGCGGAGCGCTGACTCGCTCAGCTCTTCTGACAGGGCCTTTTCTCGCTCCGCCTGTTTTGATTCGTCGGCAGCCACGCCGTTAGCCTGGTTTCGAAGGCCTTCGAGCTGCTCCCGTGCGGAATCACGCTCTACGACGGCAATGGAAAGAGACTGTTCCAGGCGCCGCATCGCGAGCTGCGTCTTTTCGTCCTCCGTCGCGCCCGAGCTCTGCTCCAGCTCTTTGATCCGCGCTAATGCGTCAGAGTACGCCTTCTGGAGGTTCTTGTAAGCTGTCTTAAGTGAAGCCGACGTGACGGGAAAAGCGGACGAGTCATCCGCAGCATCGAGCCCAGGGGCGGTAAGAATATCGTCCTCCTTCAGCAAGCTGCGCAATGACGCGATTTCCTCCTCGGCTCTATCGAGGTCCATCTTCAACCCGACGAGGCCTTTTTCGACTTGCCATTTCTGTTCGAGAGCGTCTTCGGCCCGTCGACGTAACACATTGATTTCTGTGCGCAGGCTGCTTATTTCTTTCTGGAAGCCAGCTTTCTTCGGCTCCATCAAGAGCCGCTGGCGCTCGCTCTCGAGCACTTTTATCTTTCTTGAGTTCTCACGAGTCTGGAACTCCTGCCTCTCCAACAGGTTCTTGAGTGCGCTGTGTAGGGCATCGCGTTGGGCCTCGACGTCTTTCAGTCGCTCGACCAGAGCCTCCCGCGACTCCGACTGGACGTTCTTGACGCTTTCGGATCGTTTCAAGCTCACGGTCGGTGCTCTCTTGTTCCGAAGTGATGCTGCTGCGATCGAATTGGATCGTCCGAGGCCTATCTCTTCAGGCCCACCCAGCGACTTGCGCAGTGACGTGTTTTCTTGCTTGAGTGATTGCAGCTGGTGTTGCATCTTGGTCGACTCGTAAGTCAGGCTTGCATGTGAGGCTGCTTCTGCTTCCAGGCCCTCGACCCGCGCTCGCAGTTGAGGCACAACCTCGTCCCGAAGATTGTCACGCTCGTTACACGCTTCCTGAAGTTCTCCTTTCAGCGCGGACAGCAGATCCTCAAAGTTGCCCTTTGATTCTCGCTCTTCGGACAGCTTCCTCCTGAGGTCCTCGCATGACTTTTCTAGCTCCTTTACTCGGTCACCCGCGTCCAAGTTGTTTATGTGCGCCAGATCCATCTGCGATGCTTTCTCTGCTAGATCCTTGATCTGCTGGTCGAGAGCCTTCCTCCTGGTTCGTTCATCCTGTAACTTGGTCCCGAGTTCCAGGCGAATGGAAGCCCTCTCTTGGTCTGATTTTCTTTGTATCTTTTCTATCTCCTCTTTGCTATGATCGTATTCACTGAGCTTCACCGAGCTATAGCCAGAGTCGGAAAAATAGTCGCTCGTTCGCTTGCCGGGAGCCTGCGGGTTGCTGATCTGCTCTTGTAAGCGGTCAACAAGATCCTCCAGGTCCATCTCGCGCCGTATGGAGGCGGCCAGCTCGGAGCTGATCGCCTTGAGTTCGTCTTCCATTTCGTCAACACTGGTCGTCAGGGAATTTGTTCCGGAAGGTGGTGTGAACAGGTAAGATTCGCAGTAGCCGATAGGGTTCGATGTCGCAACATGAGTCTTGTCCGCTGTGGCTGCTGCTGAAGATTTGCCGTTAGTCGCCAATGGAAGTGCGTCATTTGCCGTGGCGTTTCGCACGGGTGATAATGGCGATGTAACGGAAGAGAACTCCGTGATGGCAGGCGAAGGCTCCGACCAGCCAAACAACGTAGCAAGTGGCGATGCTTGGGTCGAAGATGAAGGAATTCGCTTACTTAATTGGGGGGACGCCGCAAGTCTCGTGGGTTCCGGAGTGCCTCCTTTGGTGTGAGCCTGATGTTCGATATGCGTGCCAGGAGGGTTGTCGACCGTGTCGAGCTTGAGGTGGGGTGGTAATGCTTTTGAAGCAAACATGGGCAATGATGCGTCGCGAGAGGCGTTTCCGGCAGAGGGATACTTAGTTTCAGCGGGGCTTCCGTCTGCTCCTGGGGCGTTGGATGGAAGGCAGCCGTCATCCGGTTTCGAGGGCAAGCCTGAAGAGCTCAGATGGTCGTACAGGGAGAGGGCGTGAGGCGATGGCTGGGTGGGAGGGTGATCCTGATGCCCACTAGGAAGGATGCTAGGAGCGTCCTGCGGGGCTTCCTGAGAATACGCAAGATTGGCGAGAGGGCTAAAAGTATTGGAATCCAGTCAGAATAAAAATCAGGCTTATCCAACAAGTGGCACGCCCGAAAAGGGAGTTGAAGGCCAGGCTAGTGACAGTTGGCAGGTAAAGATGCCCAAGGGCGGGAGGGGACTTACGAAACAGGTGGCCGCACTGAAGCGGGATAGTCGTAGAGCGTAGGGCTGTCGACGCACGGCGGTCTCGCAAAGCGGTGTTCCGGCCTCGGTGGGAGAAGTTCGTGGGACGTGAGTGACGTCAAAGGAGCCGGCAGAGACGAATCGCGTCTAGAATGGGCGGCGGCCAGCGACGATGGCGTAGAGAAGAACGGTTTGCGCTGGACTGAAGTGTCCAACCGCGGAGGGACGGGATATGGGGCAAGCGGGAAGGGACTGCCCTGGGCGGTCGGAGAAATGGTCGAAGTGAGACTGTTGGTAGCAGCAGCAGCAGTAGAAGCACGCGCGTTGTTGAATTGTTTCGAGCCTGAACGAAGTCGCCGTTGCGAGTCGTGTTGTTGGTGATGTGTCAAGGGGAAACGTGTGTCGCGGGAGGCGTCAGAGGCGGCGGAGGGATGCGTGTCAGGGTCAGAGGTTGAGGTTGGCAGGCTCGACAGCGCAGGGTCTGTCATGGCCAGTGGCCAGGGCTTGGAGGAGGAGGAGGGAGCCATGCTCCTCGACCTGGGCACGTGCGTGCGCGCCGCGGACAAGTAGCAGTAGCGCGCAACGATTGGCAAAAGGGCCAAAATGTCTTTTGGTTAATTACACTCGGCCTCACGAAAGGGGGTGTTCCGATCTGCAAAGGCGACGGGAGAAGGAGGAAGAGGACCAGTCGGTGGTTGCGGACATGGAACAAGGGGAATGGGATTAGTCCGGTGAGGGAGCAGGAGGCGACGCTCGGATTGGCTGATACCGGGAACAGGGGCTCCGCCACGGCGTCAAGTTTGGTTTAGCGACAGCGTGCGGCCGCCAGGGTAGCATCGATGTCGACTTGCACGGACCAACCAAAGTGGCGCCGAGAACCCAAAAGGGGGCTCGGTGCGTGGTTGGCGGTTTTTTTCTTAAATTAACGTGTACTTGCACTTGTAATAATACTCCGTACAAGCCAAGTCGGTCAATGGAGAAAGGGTGGTCTGGAACGGCCAGGGCAGCCGACAAGAAGGGCGACATTGGCCAGCTCGACCAAGTATGTACAAGTATTATTGATTGCTCACGAAGCCTCATCGGGCGGCTATCCACTTGTGCAAGTACATGTTGCCTGCTCTTTCCTATGGTATTACCTGGCACGTTCGTGTATCGAAAGGTCAAAACGTAGTGTATTCGTGTTATAGGATATTAAGATCCTATAGTCTTGCCTATAGTGTTATAACCACTTCTAACGTAATCTAATTATATAATATTATAATATACTAATTACTACTACTATAAAATAATACTATCTTAGTATTATAATTATCCTTATACTACTTATTAATTTTATCTTAATCCTAAATCAATACTTATCTATCTTAATAGTAAATTTAATTACTATATATTATTATTTTCCTATATTACTATATTATATTATAACTTTAGACTTACTTAATAACCTTTATTTAGACTATTATTATTATAGACTTTATTTCTAACTTATTATTATTATTATTAAAGATATATCCTCCTATCTTATAGCTTATTAGGCTTTTACTTTTATTACTATATTAGCTTTACTAGTATAAGGGATAAAAGAATATTAGAACTTATAGTAGTAGTATTATTACTATATTTTTAATATACTTAATACTTTTTTTTATTATTATTATATTTATAAAAATATTTTTCTTTAATATAGTAATATTATAGTAAAGTATAGTAATTTTTTTATTATAGTATTTAAATTTTATTATTAGTTTTTTATTTATCTTATTATTATAAAACTTTAAATACTACTTTATAACTATAATATTATTATTAATTTTCTCTATATAGTTACTAGTAATACCTTATATTAGAGGTAGTAATCTACTTAGGGTTACTATAATTACTACCCTCTTACTAGGCTTTAGTTACTTACTAGTAAGTATAGTATTAATAACCTTACTAATAGCTATAATATTCTTTACTTTATTTAGTAAATATTTAAGCTTTACTAGTAGTAGAGTTTATATTATTATAATTATTAATAATAGTATAGGTAATTATAATATATATACCTTAGCTATTATATATTATTTATATTATTTATAAGCTTTATACTTAAAATATTTCTTATATTTATTATAAAAAACTTAGTTATTTAAGATATTATAAAACTTCTAGTAAATTATAATATTAGGTTAGCTAAGAATATTTACTTTAAGGTATATCTTAATATAAGCTTTAGAATTTAGGTTTTTAATATTAAGATTTTAGAAGTAATTAAAACTAAAAAGTACTATATAGTAGTTAACCTTTACGCTAACATCTTTATAATTTTTTTCCTTTAATATATAATAGTATTTAAAAGAACTAATATTTTTTCTTATTTTAATTTTATAGTCTTAATTCTTTTTTATTATTTAAATATAAATATAATATTGTTTTTATATTATATAGATTTTGTAGGTATAGTAGTGCTTTATAATTTTATTAAAGTCTATTACTATTCTAGATTTAAATAGTATTAATAAGGGGAGATTAGTTATATTAAGCTTAGGAAATTCTTTACTTATTATTATTATTATATTTAGTTTTATTTATTTTAATAAAGGCAATATTTTACTTATTATTATTATTATTACGATATTAGGAAATTTAATATTCTAGGTTATATAATACTAGAAATAAAAATTAATACTTTACTAAATATCTTAATATTATAGTAGGAAAAAAAGAAAATAAAGCTAGAGATAAAATATAAGAAGGGAAAAAAGAAAAAAAAAAAAAATTTTTTTTATAGAGATATAGCTAATTTACTTATACCTAGTAGGTTTAGCGTATAGCTATATTATTATTTTATTATTTATTATTACTATACTTATAGCCTTAATATATTACCTTTTTTTATAAGATATTATAAATTGAATTATTTAATAAGCTTATTTATATTTATCGTTAGAAAGTCTTTATTATACTATTTATTATACTTATAGCTAAAGTTTTTCTAATAAATAAAGTATTATAGCTTTTTATAGCTTTATTATTTTACTAGTAATAATCTAATTTTATAAAACTTTTACTCTTTTATATTACTTTTTATTTTTATACTTTTAATAATATTTAGTTTTAAGTAATTAAATAGATTTATATTATTATTATTAGGCGCTATCTTAAGCTATATTATTAAAATAACTAGGTAGATTTTTTAATATAGTAGTAGCTTTAATTTAAAAGTATAAGGGCTAATTTTATAAAATACTTTTAATAGCTTAATTTTTTATTACTTAAACTTTTTTAATTATTTTAGGACTTTATAATTATAGTAAAGGTATAAATAAATATTATTACCTTTTTTAAAGTTATACTAATAATACTTAGTATTAAACCTTTATTTATAGTAAATATTTATAAAATTTATCGCTAACTTAGCCTTATACTACTTTAATATTTTAAGATAACTAAGTACTTAGCGCCTTACTTTATTTAGTACTTTTTCTTTAATACTAGCTATACTATTACCTTATAATACTACCTTTAATATAGAGAGTAATATTTATAGTTTAAATCCTATTATAAATTTATTAGGGGAATACTATAATAAGGTAATAAATATATTATTTAGGGACGACTATATAGTTAGTAAAGCTAAAAGCTAATATTTATTTAGGTTAATTAAAAAGAAATAACGTATTATTACTTCTATAATAAGATTTATTAATTTAGCCTAGCTATTATTAGCTAAATACTATAATATTATTATAATAAGTTATATACCTATTAATTAAAATATTTTTATCTAAAAGTCTTTAAACTATCTTCTATTATAATTTAATATAATAATAAATAAGACTCTTTAATCTACTAGTAATTAAAATTTAAATAATACTTATACTTATTATATTCCCTTATATATTATATAGCCTAGTAAGATACCTTATTTCTTTAATATTTTATATATAATATTTAGTATAATATTATAATTATTATATCTTAGTAGCTTATATATTATATTTTCTATTAACACTATTAGTAATCCTATAATAAAATCTAAATACTAGGTAGTATATAGAATTACCTTTAGTATAATTAGGTTTAAGTTATTATATATTACTTAATATTATTACTTTACTACTTAGTATTTATAATATTAAATATATACTTATACTAGATCCTATTTTCTAGGGAAAATATAGCTATTTAATTCGCGTATTATTTAGTCTATTCTAAAGTACTAATTATTATAGGCTAGTATAATAAATATCTTAATAACTAGCTTTAGTAGGTAAAGTTATATATTACTATTACTTATATAATAGAATAGTATCTTATTATTCTATAGATAAAAAGTTAACTTTTATTATAATAGGAAGCTTTCTAGTATATTGTAATACCCTAACACTTTAAGTTACTTAATAATTTTAGTATACTTCTTATTAATCTTATATCTATTAATAATTTAATTTTTTATTTTATTAGTAATATTAATTTTTATTATAAGGCAAGCTATTTTTTCTAGTATATTATCTAACTAGTTATCTCCTATAATAATATACTACTATAGCTTATTATTAATATATAGTAGCCTAGAAAGTATATTAAGTAGAATATTTATTTTACCTAGGATATATATAATCTTAAGGTTAAACTAGCTAAGGAAAATACTTATACTTATTAACTAAGTATTTATCTTTATAACGTTAGATATTATTATTAAGTTCTAGTAAATAATAAGTCTTATTATAGTATAATTTGTTAGAATAATAACTAGCTTTTAATATACGAATACTATATTATAGTTCTTTATTATAATCTAGATAAGGTAGGTAACCTTTAACTTTATTAGCTAATATTAAGATTTTACTAGACTTAATAACTTACTTTAAAAGCTAATAAAATTAATATAAGACTTATTAATATTTATTAGCTTTATTTTATTATAACTCCCTCTATAATAGAAAAGAATTCTACTAAAACCTTTCTCCTTTAAAGTATTAATCTTTAGGTAGAGTTACTTACTATTATTAGTATAGATTTTTTTTATTTCTAGGTAATATATTAAATTATCTTATATTAATATAAATACTTATTATTTAATTTTATTATTTATTACTATTATAGTATTAATATAATACTTTCTTTTATTCTTAGTATTTATCTTACTAAGTTATTAACTTTATACTAATATTCTAGCCTTTTAAGCGTAAAATAGTATAATCTTTTATATATATATTAGTATAAAATTATAAATTTATCTTATAGTATTATAGTATATTTCTAGGTAATATAATATTTTTAGGAATACTTATTTTTATAACGTATTAACTTACTTTATTGTTAAAGAAATACCTTAGCTATTAACTTTATAGCCTAGTAGGCTTATTAAGGAAAAATTTATAAAAAACTTTTTAGGAGATAGTTATAATTTTTATTTTTTAAAAATAGTGAATACCTTTATAAGGTCTTTTAAATATATATCTAAGCTTAGTAAGAAAATAATAATATTATTAATATAGGCTTTAGTATAGGTTTAATATAGTCTTAATACGTTATCTATCTATTATTATATATAAGGTAGTAAATTTTTAAAACCTATTAATAGGATATTAGATTATTCTAAACTATAGTATATAATAATAATAAAGTAGTTATAGTAGTTAAGATATACTTAAAATTAATAGAAGAAAGATTTTATATCTACTACTATAATATATTTTAATCTTTATAACATTATAATTAGCTTATCTTACTATAGTAATAAGTATAAATTAATAATAGCCTTCTTATTAACTTTATATAGGTTAATAATAACGTAGCTTATATCTTTATTATTAACTTTCTACTATATAATAAAGACTAGTAAGGTAAAGGGAGTTAGATATTAACCTTATAATATATAACTATTATTATATAGTAGATTAAATATATCTTTAACTACCTTTTTATTATATATACTTAAAAAATAATATTTTATAGTAAATTAACCTTACTACTAGTTATTTATTAATTTAATTTTTATTTAATTATTTTTTAATATATTAATTATATTATAATCTCTTTAAATATTATAAAATAAAATTATTTTTACTATCTTTAACGCTACTCCTAGCTTATTATTATAGACCTTTATACTTTTAAGTATTATAATCTTTACTATAGTAATATACTTAATACCTAATATAAATCTTCTAAGCTTTAAGTTTATTACCTATTTATTATTATTAGGTTTAAAAAGCCTATTTCTTAATACCTTATAGTTTTTTAAGGCTACTAGAAAGTATAATATTATTATTATGTTTATAAATAAAAGGGATAATAATATAGTATATACTTAGCTTATTAGGAAGTTAAACTCTTCTACTATACTAAGTTATATATTTTATTCTATACAATAAGGTTTATTTATTAAATTTACTACTATAATATAGTTAGTATTAGTATTTATAAGGGTATAAACTACGTTTACGAAATCTACTTTTATTATAAATACCTTATTATTTAAGAGTTATAGATTATTAATCTATATTTTTATTATCTAGTTTAGTAGTAATATTATATCTATTACTATTAATACCTTATAGTAAATATATTATAGCCTTTAATTATATACTTAAATAGGAATTTTTAAGTTTTAATATAATCTTACTAGTATAACGTTATATTAGAAATTAAGGGTAATCTTATACAAATATAGCTAATATATACCTAAGAGTAGTAGTATTCCTAAGTCTAATAATATTTATATTTTAATTAATATCTTAGCCTAATAAATTACCTTATCTAGGCTTTTACTTTATATATAAATTATAAATATAGCCTATATTAATAGCTTAATAATATTATTAATACTTTTAACTAGTATTAGTTTAATATAATATATAATTACTCTAGGCTATTATTCTAGCTATTTAGTATCTATTATAGGTATAGAATACCTAGTATTAGCTATTACCTATACTAAAATAGTATTATATATTATTATAAAGAATATATTAAAAAAGGTATAGGTATATAATATAAAGTTATATAGTCCTTAACTTTTATTAATAGGCTAAGCTATAATAACCCTTAAGGCTAGTATTAATAAAGAGTTTAGATATTTTTTATTTTACTTAAGGTATATAAATAAGGCTTAGCAAATACTATACTATTTACTATAAGTAGTATAATATTTTTATTTAGTATTCTTTATTTTACTTTTATATTATCTTAGGGCTTTTAAGTAATACTATAATATATTTTTACTTAGGAATATTTCTTTATATTAATAGTACTTAATTATTTTAGTAAGCTATAGGATTATATTTATTACTATTTATACTTTTTATATACTTTTTTTAATATCTTTTAAAGATAATTTAATATTACTAGTATATTTATAATTAGGATTATTATTATAGTTATAAATAGTATTATTATTGCCTTTAGGTATTAATATCTTATCTATCTTAGCTAGCCTTAGATCACTATTATTTTCTTTATCTACTATATTAGTATACTTAATCTTTTACTTATACTAGTAATACTTTATAATACTATTATTTTAGTATAGACTAGCCTAGTTTAGCCTAGGTAGTAGAATATTTTTTACTTTATATAGCTTATCTTAGTTAGCTAGGTAATAATTATTTAGGTTTATAGGAAAGCTATTTTACCTTTATATTTAGAATTAGTATTATAGCTATAGCTATAATAATATATAAGGATTATAAGGACTAGACTAGTTCTAGTTACTATAAGTAGGTTAACTTAGGAGTTAAAATTATCTATAGCCTAGTCCTTACTATACTTATTTACTACTTTATTAATATTAATATAATATTAATTAGTTATACTAGGTCTTAGCTTTTTTATTAATTTTATCTAGCTATTATAATAGCTTTATATTTTATTATAGCTAGGAAATATTATATTATAATTAGGGATTAATATAATTATATACCTATAATATTAGGCCCTCCTAGCTTTTATTACTATATATTTTTACTAATTATATTATTATTATAATAAAACTATAAATTAATTCTTTTTTTTAGTATTTTATTATATTATATTTAAAGGTATCTAGTTATTATTAGGCCTAGCTTATATTAAAGTAAAAATACTCTATTAATACTATAGTCTAGGCTTATAATAATATATAATTATAGTTATACTTTTTTTATTATTTTAACGTAAGCTAAGTATAGTACTATTATAAGGCTTTACTACGTAAGAATAATATTATATTAGTATAGATATAGTAAGTAAAGTTAAGCTTAGCGTATTCCTTTAGTACTTTAATAAAGAGTATAATATCTTTAAAAAAATACTAGGTAGAACGATAGAAAATATTATTTCTAGTATTATAGTCTAGCTAAAAAAAACCTATAGTCTCTAGTTTAAACTTTAAAGATACTAATTTAATATATACTTTATAGCTATTATCTAAGCTAGATAATAATAAATTACTTCCTAATAGGTCTATACTTTAGTATTATTTATTATATTATTATTTTTTATTATTATTTTTATAGTAATATTATTTTTCTTTTTTATAATAAGGCGGCTTATTATTATTTTTATTACTTTTAGAACTTAAGTTATTTAAGTAATATTTTCTTTTTCTCCTTATTCTCTAGGGTTTTTTACTTTTTTTAGTTTAGTTTTAATATTAATAATAATAATATTTAGTTTTAGACTCTAAGCTTATCTCTTTAAAATTATTATTATTATTATTAGGGATTTTAATAGCTTTCTAATAATATTTTTCTAGTATATTCTATACTACTATAGTACTACTATATATTTCTATTTTAATTATCTTAATTAGTTATTAGTATAAGTTTATTATAGCCTTAATTTACTTAATTATTATATTTTAATTTAGAATCTTTTAAAAAAGGTTTTATAATAATAATCTCTTTATTAATACTATAGAGTCTTTAAGACTAGTTTTAAAACGTTAAATAAGTAACCTTTCTAATAATAGTATTAACTATATTAATATTACCCTTAGTACTAGCTTTAATATTATAAATAAAGGATAGTATATATTATTATTCTTTACTTTATTATTATTTTATATATCTTTATATAATAATATTCTAGTATATTAAAGTATATTTATAATAGTATCCTAATAACCTAGTATTTATAATAATATAGGGAGCTCTAATTATATTACTTATACTAAGATTAATTTAAAAGTAAGTAAAATTATAAAAGTCTATAGCTTTTTTAAGGTAGCTAGTTATAATATTATAATAACGTTTTTTATTATTCTATTATATTATTATTAGGTTTTTTTTAAGTTTTTAGCTTATAATTACTTTTCTTTTATATTATTTTACCTACTAAGTCTAAGTCTTACTAAAATAATATTAAGTAACTTTATTACTTTTTACTATTATTTTTTATTCTAGTATTTAAGGAAAAGCTTTAAGACTATTTTATAAGAATATATTTAAGTATATTATATAAGTATTATATTAGTATATTTAAGTAGTATTATATATTATTAAGATAAAAGCTACTTTAATAATTAATAGGATAATAATAATAAATTTAGAAAATTAACTACTATTTTAACTTATAATAATAACTTACTATAGTCTATAAAGGCTTATTAATTTATAATAGCTAGTATAGTTAGTTTAGTAATAATAGATAGATAATAGATAGATAATATTATTATTTAACGTGTTAGATTACTTAGCTATAGTTAGTTAATTATTATTATAGTTAGAGTATTTAAATTACTTAGTTATTAATAGTAAAAATTGGTTAGTATGTATTAATTGCTACTATTTGGTATATTTATGTATTGAAAGGTTAAAATATAGTGTATTTGTATTGTAGGATGTTAAGATCCTATAGTCTTGCTTGTGGTGTTATAGCCACTTCTAACGTAATCTAATTACGTAATGTTATAACGTGCTATTACCTGGCACGCCGGGTGCTGCTGACCTATCAGTTCGGGCATTGCGTTTTTGTACTTGCCTACTGCGGTAACTTCGGACCATCACCTATCTGTATCTCCTAGTATTGGCAGGTAGCACTACTATTATATGCTTCTAGTATTACTTTTATTAATACCTTTTATCACTTCTGCCGCAATTCCATTCTTAATATTACCTAACAGCCGTCCGTCCACATGGATGTACTCTGCTGGTGGTGCCCGGTGCTCGTATCCCTGTCCAGGGCCTGCCATGTGCCCATGCAGAAGGTCCGGTGCCTGCGTTAGCGTCAGGAACTGATGCCACCCTAGGATGCTGATCCTTCCATCGCCTACTAATACAAGTACTCCGTAAATGGCCACGCTTGCCTCTCCGTGGGGGTGGCCAAGAGGCACCCAGCACCGCACTCTCGCTCTCGCTCCTGCACCCATGAGTCCATGACTACCCAATAATACAAGTATGCCATGATTTTTGGCAAGTACGGGTCTGCTCATTACCACCAAGACCCGCACTTCCCCCGAGATACATGTTTTCGAACGCATAATTAGAGCAACTACTCGTACGGAGTACAAGTCGTGCAAGTATGATACAGTGGATCTAAGCTCCGCCTGCTTCGTAAGGACAATATGCCTGTTGGCTCTTGCCGAGGAAGTGTTGGGAGCCGCATGGGTAACGATCAGCGTTGACTCATCGGCGAGGAGCCTCACAGAGCCGCATTCACCATCATAAGAGTCACTCGGCCAGTCGCACATGTTTCACGAAACAGATTTTGGCACACAAACCAACAGCCGCATCTTTCTCTTCTTGTACATTTAAAGTGAGCCATAACATCCACTCTCACACTTCAATTATCATCATCATCAACATCATCATCACCGCTGCGCGACTTTTCGTCAACATCAACTCTTCTTGACAATGCATTCTTCAATCTCCCTCCTCGCCCTGCTTGGGGCTGCCACCTCGGTGGCCAGCGTCGACCTGCCCGGTCATGAAATGTTCCAGCACGTGGCCGTCGTCCACAAAGTCGTCACCGTCGCCATGCCCGCCCCCGACGCCCAGGGGCTGAACCGCCGAAGCGACGAGTCCTGCCAGAAGGCCGCCGAACAGGTCATCTCCAAGTTGAGAGCCGGCGTCAGCAGCATTGTGAAGCCAACCTTCATCTCCAAGCTGTCGTCGTACGTTGAAGAGCACACGAGCATCACTCCAGCGGACCCCTTGGGGCCCGGAGCTTGCTCGCGCACTCAATTGCCCAACATCACAGGCACGTTTGGATCCGAATACACGGCCTTCGCATCGTCAATGTCGGCTTTGTACACGAGCATCACCCCCGATGCGCAGTCCATGTGGGCTGAATGCTCCTCCATCCCGGGAGTCTCGGACGCACTCTCGTCTATTCCCACCGGCTGCTCGTCAATCAAGAACGACATCACGGGCAAGCCCACTGGGGCACAAGCGACCGCCTCACAGGTTAAGGGCGCCGCCCCTAGGGCGACAGGCGGAATCATGGTAGCCCTGGGTGTCGCCGGAGCCGCCATTGCTGCCCTCTGATAGGTTTCATCAGCTACTGCGTCCCGAGGGCCTTGTGTGTTGTCGGTTGTACTACGGTTTGCTTGTACATCTCCATGACTACCTAAGCTATGCAATTCTGGTGATCACTCTGAGGAGCGAAGATGGCAAGTCGAAGGCTCTGTTGCACTTCAAGCATAACGAGTATGGGTCTGTACGTTTACAGTTGGAGAGGTCCTTCATCCTATAAATAGATAGAATTGCACGCAAGTACTGGCATGCATACCTCCGAGTACCTAATAATAGCGTGATCTGTGGAGGAGTACTCGGCACCTCACACCATAGTGACATCTGCCATACTCCCACGAGTCCATGGTACGCCAGCCTAGAATCCAGCGCTAAATCCTTATTCCCTCTCCCCTGCATCCTCTCAGGCGCCCACTGCACCGCCGCAGGTAAACGACTAGTGATTACGCCCATCGCAGATCTTGACATATTCTTTCGGAGCCACCGACAGTCGCGAATCGCGATCCATCAATTTGTAAGATGCATTGTTGAGAATTCTATTGGAGTAATCACTCGACCTAGTGCAAATACAAAGGAGTCCAGACAAGCAGGCGTTAGAAGTACTTGCACAACATCGTCAACACATAACAAGGGGGCTAAAAACTCCTATTCTTGACGCCCGTCATGGAACAGAGACAGTCCCAAGCGTAGTCAATAGTGTGCATCTATCTTCAATGGCGGTATATTCGTGCCAAGGGGAACTACATACATATGTGCATATGTATGTACATACATACATACAGAAAGCCCCAACAATGTCTCACTCCACTCAATAGGGCGCCGTGGGCGCCAATCTCTCTCTCTCTCTCTCTCTAAACCCTGCCAGCCAACCATCTGATGCCCTCGGACATGTTCGTCTGATCCTTGAGCTTCCATGCCTGCAGAAGCACGATATTTGCTTTTTCCATCTGAACTTTGCTTTTCCCAACCATTGACATCATCCTTCCATGCATACGCTACTGCTCTCTTCCTATGTAGTTTCGGCTCATCCCTGCCGGACTGGATCTACTCCCTTGATTGGCCCGACGTTCCAGAGCCTGTTGCAGTCTAGAAAATAACTCACCTTGACAAGATCTTGCCATCAAATCACTTACCAGAGACTAGGTAGGAAGAAAGAAAGGACTGGCTTCTCTTTCAATAGAACCATGCAGGGGTCTGCTCATCTAATCCAATATTTGCAATCGTACCGTATCACTCTTGAAGTCCTTAGGCTCAATGGCACATGGAACAATAGAACCGTCTTCGACAGAAGAGCTTGATCAATATACGCAAACGAATTAAATGAAACCCGTCTTCTGTGCGGGATCAATGGCCTATGAGGTGATCGGGTCGCAAAAGAAAAGAAAGGGGCATCAAATGCAACCATGACGTTTCAATTCGGCATAAAACATCATGCGCATGTTGTTGCTTTCAAGCGCTTTCTCTGGCCCGCTGCTTTCCATGGTGGCATGCAGCCAGAGATCATACTTTGACTGTTCCAACATTATCTCCAATTGCCCTGGTAAGAACATGCGTCCACAAGCCCCGTTGCCCTTAACTTCTTTACACAATCTTTACGCGTCACTCCAATCCACGCCTCAACCAACAGCGAGAGGGCTGCGCTTAAAACTTTATTGACAGGGACGATATGTGATGAAGAAAACGCTGCAGCCTTAAGAGCATGAAATACAGGTTCGGAAAGTACATGTTCGCTGACGGGTTGCCTTGCGAATAAAGTAAGCATGAACGATTCGCAGACTCAAGTAGCACTCCCCGACGAGTACTTGATCTATCCATGCCAATATTCTTTATCTCATAAGGAGAAACTAGGCCATCCTCACGACAACTTGTTCATCCAGTATCCGTAAAGCACCTCGAGTGATCCATGTTCATCAGCAGTCACACGAGCGTCGTGCCCTTGGGAAGGGAGATCCAACATCCACCGCAAGAGCATTTCCGCACTTGAGCTAGAATGAACGTGAAGCCAGACTTTCGCACCGTCGGCTCTTCCATCACCGCGCAACATCTGGCGCATCTTCTCCACACGTTCGCCTGCGTCGTCAATCGAATCTCTGACCTGCAGAAGTGATCGATAAATACTCCGCTCCTCCGTCTGGTCTCCAGGCTATCTGGGTCGTCCTGTATGTTCAGGAGACGATATTCGGCGAAAAACAATTCTGCAGCGTCCGTTGACGCACGAAAGAAAGGCAGGTCCCGTGTGAAAAACTTTCTCATCGCTATGAGTAAAGGGGGGGGGATGGCACCAGTGAGTAGCATGGAAATCTCCAATTGCGTCTGTGCCGTCTTGAGTGCTACATCCATTTGCCTCCCCTGGGGCGGGTTGGCCGTGTTCTTGAGCATGGCGGGCAAGGAGCTTTGGTACGCTTGTCGAACGTCCTGGCTCAGCACGTTCAAGACTTCTTCGAAATCCTTCACCTTGATCAGGCTGGCCGACGTGGCTTGATGCATGTTCTGGTATGCCTGTTGTAGGAGAAGTTCCGCTCGATTTGAGCCAGACTGATCTGTAGACGTCGGATTTCTTCTGTAGTAGTCGACGGCTTTGGTACTTGTATTATCCATGAGGATCACTCTGCGGCAGAGAGCCGAAAGAAAGCAGCGGCTAGACGAGCTTAGTAGCAAGTGCAAGCAGACATCGTTCCGTTTTCGAAGATAGAGCTGCAGCTCTGCGAACTTTGGGGGCACCAGGCATTCCATAAAAGCACGGTCGTTCATCAGTTCGAAAAGTGAGTCTGCTAACCACGCCAGCAGCTCGAGCGACCATCTGACGCAGCCCGTCAAGACGTTGACAACCTCTGCCATGTTCTTCTTAGTACAATCAGGGGTCTTGTTGCGAGGAAACGGGACCAACGTACCAGGCTCGTCAAGAGGAACAAGCTTTTCCCGCGCCGACTGGGGCGCGTTGTTTGCCAAAGTAACAAGAATCACAACATTCCGCATGTTCAGATCCAACATCGCAAATCTGCTATGGACAGTTCGTCGATGGCCTTCCCCATGGAATCCTAGATTATTCATCATGCCCAGACAAGATTGCAACATCCAATTCCTCATAAGCGTATCTTGGTGCATCTTATCCGAGTGGTCGATTTGTATTTTGAGGATTCGAATGATTTCTTGTACCCATTCCTGGATAAACTCTGTAGACGTGAGCGGGTGAATGACCGGGACATTGTCTGCGCTTCACGACTCACTTTTCTTCACCAACAATGGCCTTACCATTGCAAGCATGTCATCGAAGTTGTTTTGAACACAAAATGGAGTCGCCACCATGATAGTGAGCCCTGCGATGCTTGCGATGTATTGATCTTGACCTCGTTAGTCGTGGCTTCTCAATTGTCACACTTTTGATGTGCATACCATTCGGCATTGCGTCTACGTTTTCACTCATCGGAGGTTGCAGCTTATTCCACCGCAGTTTGCCGTCAGGGCCCATTTGTATCAAGGAGCAGTGCGTGGGGGAAAAGGCAACTTGTTGGCCTACAAACGTTAGGTTATTCGCGTCAACTTCTGCCTTTGAAGAGAGTACTCACAAGAGCCATAGTCCGTAAATGTCCATCCCACCTGCCTCAAGTTCATGACAGTTGTCAAGTCCTCGGTGGTGTAAAGTTCCTCGAATGTAAACCTGTCGCGGTATTCTACGGACCCATCCGACATTGCCAAGATCAATGCTCGCCCGGCCTGAGTCGTCTGTATGTTCACCACGATATGGTTCAGGATGATCGGTTCGAGTCTTCGGAGACGCGTCCCATTGGGGAGATCCGATGAAGTATTGTTCTTGTGACTGCCCGTCTCGAACGATGGATGGAGGCTCTGTGATTCCTCGACAGCTTCCCATCGATTTACGATGCTTTGAGTCGTCTGGTATGAGCCGTCTATCGCGTTTGTGTTAAAAGTCCTCGCAGAAATGATGAGGGGGGGCGCGGCACTCAAACCCGCATTATCCATAACCGATGGTAGCAGGTGTAAACAGGACAGGTTCGACATGGGGGTGGGCATGTCGGCGTCGCCGCCGAGCCAACACGTAGAAGCAATGTGAGTTTCGACCAGTGCCGGATTTAATCTTGCCGTGGGCGGCATTTGCTTGTCTGATTGTGAGCCTGGGCCACCCCATTGAATCTCGATTTTGAGGAGTTTTAACTGCTTCGAAGAGCTGATGACGACAAGCAGATGCTCTATGTCAGATGTTAATTTCATATCTAAACACAGAGAGAGGGTTTTGGCCATTACTCTTGTCCGAAGCAAAAGCGGCATGGGTCACGAGCTCTTCCGGCTCTTCCGTGACATTGACGCTTTCAAGCTCCATGGATGTTTCTTCCAGCCTGTTGTTGTTCTGCGACCAATGCATCTTCAGCATCCCGCCCATGGTAATGACAAAAAAGGCACTCTTTGAAGGATGCGGATGGATTGGTCCGACGGCGCTCAAGGTAGGGGGCTCGTACTGGAAGCCAACGCCATGCCTCTTGGCCGGACCGTACGTCACGTTGTAGGCCCTCTGCTATCGTTAGCTGCGTGAGGCTTCATCTCGAAGAGTCATGACTTGCATGCGGGTGAGATGGTATGACACCAAGCCAGTAGCTGCCAACCACGGCATTTGCGTCGTCCACTGTGTCTGTGTCCCAAGTCCTGGTGAGGAAGGGCTCGTTCAATGTGACGGAAAATGTAACAATCGTCAATCTTCCGGCAGCGTCCAGGATGGCCAGCTCTGGTGTGCTGGTACCGCTCCAATTTAAATGCACCAAGGGAATAGACGGCGAGCCCTTCACTTCGTTACAGATGGTGGGATCGCTCAATGCCCACGAGCCGTCGACAGCATTACACCTCAAGAAGCGGAGCTCAACATGCTGACCGTCCGATGTCAAAGATGCAATGGTACCTGACCTGGACCATGCGACAGTTCTGGAGAGGTTCCGTTATCAGTTCGTACGAGGCAACCCAGTCTCCAGGCGTCGGCTCACTGCTGGTTGACTTACTGAAGCGATCCGCGGCTCCGCATCCCATCCATTCTCAACTGAAGCTGCTTCCCCGGACCCCTAACTGCCAAAGGCAAAGCAACATCTTCGCCAAATAGATCTTCCACGTCGTTAAGCCCTACAGGCAGCGCATCTTCGAGTGTGAGAGGCATCTTGTCGGCCGCCATGGTGCCTTGGATGATGACATGAGCGGCCGCCGAGGGATGTTAGAATGTTGCTTTGTTCAAACGCGAGGGAAATATAATAACGATCAACGGGTTCCAGTAGGTATTGGCTCAGTAACGACGTTGTACATGCTCAGGGCCGGGCTTGAGGGAAACAAACGTCAAGAGCGCCCAGGTTTACCTGAGCTCTGCCGTCTCTCACCTCAATATTCGCGGTAGCAGGCAGGTGTCTCGGAGCGACCACCGACAGTTGTTACTTGTGAACCTAATTCTTGGTGTGATCGGCAAAGCCTCGGCTATTCATCTGCGTTTATGAGCGACATCATACCATACTTTTCTGTCCTGGCCTCGGAAAGAGCTGATGATGTGATAGGTGAAGCACGATGCACCATCAAGTGACGCTTGGTGAAGGTAGAAAAGAATCCTGACAGAGAGTAGCAAGTACTGATGGATAGACGATACACGCGATTGCCGTAGTTATGCGAACTATAGGTACATGCCCCCGGTTGACAAGAGTCATTTAGACTTGTTCCGTGTTCTATTTGCACTGAAGGTTGGGCATGCCAACGCTGGAGTTGCAGTTAAGGTACGATTGCCAAGAGAAAAAAAAACCAGAAAAAAAACCCCCGAGCAATGATTCAGAGAAGGCTGTGAAAGCTTATGAAGTGCTCGCGCCAGGTCCTAGTGTGATTTCAGCAACGGTACTCTGGGCCGGCCAAGTTGGCGGGGACTTTTCCTGAAGGTCGGATTTTTTAAAAATGACAAGTTAGAGTTGGAAAACTAGCAGTCATAGAATGACCAGCGTTGTCATACATGCGACCATTGGGAAGAAGTGTGATATTCATTGGAGATTCCTGATCAAGTCTGATACATCGTCGCTCATCAGAGCTCCCTACCCTACACGCGGTTCACATGGCTTAAGTAGTATCTCGGGTCACGGATCAAGAAGTTCATCTTTCCTAGAAGACTTTCGAATGTGAGAGCACGAAGCACACCGGTCACCATTCATCGAGGTCGACAGCTTTGAGCTCGAGGGAAACGTACTTCATCAATGAATCTACGCTGTCGTCCCGAAAAGGACCGAAGCTTGCAAGGTGGTGGTGCTGGTCTATAGCAGGTACGCTCTGCTCCGTGGGCTACCGCCTAGTGCTATTTATTCCCCTCGCTCGCAGGTGCGGCAAACTCTTTCACTTCATCCCCCAAACATCATCACCCGAACATCAACAATAATGGCAGATCAAACTCTTTCGCGTTCTGATCTTGAACTTGCTGCGACCGGTCTACGACAATTTTCAAATATATTGCCAAACCTGTCCACCGTTGAGAACACTGATCAACTTTCACGTCAGGTGTAATCCTTGGAGGATAAAGTGCAATCCTTTGACAATCGAGTGTTATCCCTGGAAAGTACAGTGCAAACCTTGGAATATGAAGTACGATCACTACGAGACAATATTCGAGCCGATACTCAAGCCAACATACGATCATTGGAGGATACCATACAGTCGCTGTAGACAATGGTACAATCGTTCATGTCTAACACGGCTGGTCGCTGCCCGTGGCCTTTGCTCGCTGCCCGTGGCCTTTGCTCGCTGCCCGTGGCCTTTGCTCGCTGCCCGTGGCCTTTGCTAGCTGCCCGTGGCCTTTGCTCACTACCCGTGACCCTTGCTGCTTGCTGGTTGTGCAGCTCTGGCTGGTTGAAATGCTAATAAGATAAGATCATGTAAGCTGTGCGAATAGTAACACGTGAGCTATGCGAATAGCACGACTCCTGCGGCTGGCATTATCGGTCCTTGCACATCTGTTCGAACAGTGGGCCTTCAAGACCTCGCTGCATCCGATTCACGTTGGCAACTGGAGGCACGAATCCGGATCGATGCATCCACGAGCGGCCACGTGTCGGTGAGTGAAGTCATCGAATTTGTACGAGCCTGGGTGTTGAAAGGTAAGCAGGTGCGGCAGACCACGACAGCTGCAGAACGGGGGCCATTGCAAGGGTATCGGCGCCATGCCTGGTGCTGAAACGCGGAAGCGAGGATTGCTCTGCCTAACCGCCGGCGTGGACCGATCTCACCGGCAGAACAACCCTTACAAGTGCGCGTTGGGATACGGACAGGCCATCAAGGCTTTCTAGAAGACGGCCGAAATGGCCGTTTATGGCATTCTCGAAACGCTCGTCTTGTAGGGGGATGAATTAGATGCAACGAAGGACCAAGTGTGCATTGGGCAGCGGCAGTAGAAATGCACCATTGTCGGGATGTCGTTGGCCATGGAGGCAAGGAGGCGCTCGCTCTGAAACTATTTTGTCTGCAGCTATTCCGAGCTCATCGCATGCAGATGCCGGAAGCAAGGGTTAAAGACGTCTGCGATAGAAATAACAACGAAGAAGCTGTTCGAGGTGGAGGAACCCGAAGAGGTCACGGACGAAGCGCCCAGTTGCCAGGGGTAGCATACATACATGTACTTACCTGTAAGTAATTGTATTGCGGGTAGAAGTATGCAGACGCATGGGGTCCGAATGCAGGGCGTCCAAGACGCAAGTGACCTATTTCAGGTCATGTCAGCGGAGGTTCAGGCAGCTTTTGCCGACACCGCTCGATATTATTATGTGATTGCCGCACCCAAAAAGAGCGGATGCGCCGACGGAAGGGCTAACGATCAGGAACACCCAAACATACAGGGCGATTTTTCAAATATACAAGGCGATTCCTTCTAAATTGGGAAGAGTAGCCCTATACCTATTTTAGCTATGCACAATCCCTTTATATTTCCTATACCTAACGCTACTAGCTATTTAAATATATATTAAAGCTATCTATAGCTATAAAAGCTATAATAGTAGTTAAGGCTATAGTAATTATTATAGCTTAAATTAAAATTAATACTAAGGAAGATCTATATTTAAGCTAGAGGGTTAAGAAGTATTCCTACTACTATAGTTATATATATTTATAACTTATAACTCTCTAATAACTTATAATACTCCTTATATAGTCTAGTAACTTTTAAGCCTTTATATAAAAAATAGAAATAAGTTATAGCTTTATTATATACTTTATAATAAGTATAATAATACTATAATAGCCTTTATTAAGGTATTAAGCTAGGTATTTATAGTAGTAAATATATTATAGCTAGAGCTATTACTTTTATAGCTTTTACCTTTATTACCTTTACCTCTTAATAATTATAAAGATATAATACTTTATAATATTATAGCCTAGCTACTAGCCTAACTCTTTATAACTTCCTAATTACTTAGTAATCTACTTATAAAGCTATAGGCTTAAGTAAATAATACTAGGTTATTTTAGATTAAATAGTATTAAATAATTATATTAAGATTAAATTTATATTTATAATTAATATACTATTATTATAAAGTCTATATCCTTATATAAATTAAAATATAAAGTTAATACTATAATAGTACTTATATTATTAGGCTTTAAAGCCTAATAACTATTAAAATTATTAAGGCTAAGAGAGCCTTATACTAATATTATATAGAAGATAAAGTACTAGTAAAGTAATCTTTACTACTATATAAAAGCTCTTATATAGCGTAAAAGTACTATTTTCCTTATTAATTTATTACTAGTAAGGTAAACCTATAAGGCTATTTATAAAATAGCTACTTATTTAATCTTATAATATAAGGGCTATAAAATTAGGTAGTTATCTTACTTAATTTAGTAGGTTTAAATTTCCTTTTTAAATACTTTATAATAGTATTAGTAGTAAGCTTAAACTATCTCCTAGATTTATAAGTAAAGCTTAAATAGATTAATATAATAATTATTAAGAAATACTTTTAATTTATTATATAAGCTTTTTATATAAAATATTATAAATATTTTATAGTTTTAGTTATATTTAATTATAAATTTAGTAAATTAGTAGTAATAAGGTAAGTAGATCTTTTAAAAGTAAGTTAAAATATTTATAATAAGGTTAGTAAAGATTTCTTATATAAATAGAATATATTTAAAAAGACTTTTTTATATTATAAACTTTAAATAAAAAGTATACTACTTTTTATTAAATTTATCTTTTATAGGCGCCTATATTATTATAAGCTAGTTATTAAGTAGATAATTAGCTATAAGCTTATTAATCTTATTAGAGGCTTTAATTAGTTAATATTAAAAAGTATAAGAAGCTAGTATTATAAGTTAATTTTCTTTTATAGCTTTTTATAGTAGTAAAGAACTAAATTTAATTTTATTAGCTTCTTAAAATTTATAGTATTTAATATATTTACTATATTTATTAATAAGCTATAGTACTATATGCCTTTTATATTTCTTTAGCTTTAAGTTTAAATTAAAGCTTTTAAAACTTCTAATTTACTTCTTATAGATATTTAGTATAATATTCTTTAAAATATACTATATATAGATTTACTACTATAATATTAAGTAAATATCTTAAAAAGCTAGCTTTAAAATACTATTAAAATCTATAATAATAACCTTTAAGTTAGGAATTAAGGTAAGCTATATAGCCTTTTTTAACTAGGTTAAAATCTATATAAAAATAATAATATCTTTATTTAAAATAACTATAAATATAATACTAAAGTTTATATATAAAAAAGTAGTTTTTATAACTTATAATAATAATATTTAAAAGTAGTTTATATTATATATATTATTTATTATTATTAGGTACTAGTTTTATTTCTAATCTTTTATAAAAATTTTATATATCTAAAAAATATAATATAGTTTTTTATTTATATTATATTTATAATTAAAAGTAAAGATTTAATTATTATTATAAAAAAGCTTAAAGAATACTTATATAAAGGTTATAAAGCTATATTTACTATAATAAAGCTTATATTAATAATAATATATATTATTAGTTACTATATAAATAGTAAGATATTTAATAGTAATTTAATAAGTAACCTCTTTTATAATTAATTACCTTATATAGTACTAGATTTTAATAATATCCTTAAAATAATCTATTTTAAATTAATATTAACTATATAAGTATAGTTAGCTAGATCTTAAAAACTTTATTATTAGATTATAGTTATATAAGGAATATATAACTATAAAAATAAAAAAATATATTAACTTATTATAGATAATAAAGGTATAAAAAAGGTAGTTTTTCTTTTTTATTAATATAGTATATTTATCTACTTTAAAACTCTAACTACGATATCTCCTACTTTAATTATACTAATAATATATACGTTAATAAGTATAGCTATAGCTACGTCTTATAGAAGTTATACTAATAGCGTAACTAAGGGTAATCTATACTTTTTTTAAAGATATAGAGGCTACTTTAAATATTATAAAAATTAACTTATTATTTAGGAATATTATTAAGAAGTATAATATTAAAGTATTATTTCTAGTATTACTATTATATAGTATTTTAATAGCTTTAAAAGTAAAAAGTTAGTATTATATATATAGTAATAGCCTTAAAAAGTTGACCTTATAAGCTAAGGGCTATAGCCTTGTAGTCTAGCCTAATATATATATAAGCGGTGTAGGCGTTGTATTGGGTATAGGAAATATAAAAGGATTATGTATAGCTAAAATAGGTGTGGGGCTACTCTTCCTGATTTGGAAGGAATTGCCCTGTATGTTTGAAAAATCGCCCTGTATGTTTGGGTGTTCAACGATCAGTCAGCTAACTTCCACGATGGGGACCCTTGCCGATGAGAAGCAGATTCTAATGTTCTTTCGGGCGTCGCCGACAGCTACTGGCGTGGGCGTGAATCCAGGCGCCCCCAACACCAACATCGGCCCGGGCACCGTCGACGAAAAGATAAGTACTCGTAGGTGCACAGCAGCCGCAAGACGGCGATACGGAAACGACGTCGAGCCCAAAGCCCTGCAGCGGCAAAGCCCGAATTCCGTCCAATGACGGTGCTCATCACATCGACGAGCCAATCAGGACAAGGTTGGACCAACCATCTTGCGACACTTGCATGCCGGTTCAGAGGGAAGCGCTCGGGCCCTAGAACGGTGGCGCCTCTTTCCCGCTGAAGGGGCAATCGTGGCCGCTACTTGTCACCTTGTATCTACAAGTATTAATGCTCACAGATAGGGGCTCCATAGTGGTAGAAGCTTTTTTGCAGGCTTAAGGGTACGTAGGCTAGGGTTGCCCCTGGTTCCTGGGCCGGACTGGCTGAGACGCCCGGAGATCTCTCGAAACCTCGAAGTCATCTATTCCCTTCCGGGCGGCTTGCTGCCGGACATTGTCCATCGCAAGAATGGTCGAGACGTCGACGTGGCCGCTCGACAGCCTGTAGGTAACAAGTGAGCCGGAGGGGATGCAGCTCGATGAGGGAAAGGTGTCCAATGACGGCTCGACAACCCGAGCCCATGTAAGCACATGCAAGGTTGGGGAGGCGCTGCAGAGCGGGAAATCGCAATGATAGGCAAAGCTAGTACATAGCAGGCGGGCACGCGGGTATGCAACGACGTGCATCTTGTGGCCGTCAAATTCTGGGGTCTCTCGGTATCACGGTAGGTAACACTTGTACGCTTGACAAAGGACCACCAATCACTGCAGTGGTGCTAGCATGTAGTTGATACTGGTGCCAATCATTCAAAGCCCGGAAGGATCCAGTTCCATACAAGTGAATTTCCCGCTCGTGCCTTGGTTGGATCACAAGTAATCGTAGTTTTTTTGCCCAGGCCTTGATTACTCCGTGCGGCCCATCACACCTATCCACAACAGTACCAATCAGTCACCCCATCCATGGAAGAAAATCTTCCCAACGAACGAAATCAGCAACACTAGCATACTGTACTTGTTACTCTTGCTCGGCCAAGACTAGATATACATACTTCCGTACTCAGCACCATCCAGGTGCAAAACTGAAAAAGATCCACTGACAGGCCCCGGGTGATATCGAGAAGAACATTCTTCATTCCCAATCTCCGAGGTGAGGTAGCAATTATGTCATGTGCCAGGTGGTGAAAGCCTCAGCCCTGGGGGGCCCCGTGGCGTCACACAAGCACAAGTATCAGCATTGCAGCATTGGCCGATCCCTGCCCTGCACATCTGTTGCACGCACGTACATACATACATACGAGCCCACGGAGCCGTAAGCCACCTCGTGATGGGGCTGGGCAGCCACGAGCTCGTCCCGTTTCATTCTGCCTGAAGAAGTTGGGTTCCATTCGACTGCTCAAACAATCACATATCATCGTCGACGCCTTGCTTGCACCGCTACGTGGTCACCGCTTCATGGACAACGCACGCACACGCAACAGGTCAACCCACAAGTAGACGTCAGCGTCATCCCGGTCCATTTCCGTCACCTGGCGTTCGTGCGTGTCTGATGGGAATAGGTCCACCGGGAGGGGAGGGACCCTGGGCCTGCAAGAATTACGAGCAGGCAGGCCACCGTTCGTTCGTTTTTTTAGCAACGGTACCCCTGGCAGCTGGCAGAACTGATGCGGCGACAGAGTTTATGCATTCAAGGTTACCAGTTCCAGTACAACTTAACTAGCTGTTCGTGGCCATGTCCAGGCATCCAAATGATGCTGCCGTTGACGGACCCAGACATTATTCGACGACGTGTACTCGTTGTTCCTCCTGCAAATGTCCTCCTTCCACAACCTGTCGACAGCAGACCTTCCTTCATCTCGAGACTCCAAGCAGCTCAACTTCTGTTTCGGTAGACGAAGGTATCCCCGACCCTCAAGCAATGGCCGCCACAACGGGTCGTGCCTCGACAGCAGACGGTACGAGACCGGCTCGCCCAGTCACTTCGACCTCGATGACGGCGACTTCGACCGTTACTCGGAAGCATGGTTTGGACGGCTCTACTTTGGATAGACGAAGTCCTCAAAATTACGAATATCAGCCTGCTCAGAATGGCTGTCAGAGGCCTGCCAGCGGCCTCACGCTGCTCGACCTACAACAACTTGATAATGCGACCGCCTTGCCCGCCATGTCGTCCCTCCCTGTGAAAAGCCGCCTTCGAACTCGACGTCAGGACAAGACCACTGGTCCCGGCACCAGCAGGCCACTGCGAATTTTGCCCGACATATCATCGCCATTGATGCAGTATCCTCTGCCCTCCATATCCACTACGAAGGAGGAGTTTGCCGCTCTTCCACCCACGATTCAGCGGAAAGTAAGTTGACTGTGCCCTTCGTTCTTCGTGTGGCAGCTGCAGGGGAACTTGCGTCTCAAGTTGCAGAATCAACAAATCGAGACGCTGCAGGAACGGACATCCAAGGGATTCAACAAGAATCAACCCGCCCGCCTTCTATACCAGACACCGACGAGACGAGGGACGGTCTGGACATGATGCAGCAATTCGCGGGTGCTAGGCACAATGGAAGAAGCAATGCGCAAGGCGCGGCAGAGGCCATGAATGCACGAACCCCTACAAGTAAATGCGAAGCATCTTGACGGCAACTATTCCTCCACGGGTTGCAGGTCTAAAGTTGGACCTACAACTTGGTTGCTTTTTCCCTCTCTTGTGTGCGCGTGGGCTTGCCCTGCCATCTTTACTTTTTCTTCCCTAGGCGCGGTCGACGACGCGGCTCGCAGTTCTGGTTGATTTTGCTTCTTCGTCGTCATCCTGGAAGGCCACGAGGCCTTAATCACACCGCCATGGCCATGCCCTGGTGTATATCTTTCCACTTTCTCGTCGATGTCTGCTGTCTCTTTGTCCCTGGTCAGACACCCTTCATTTGGAACGACGCCTCCTTTTCTTCATTTGATCTCCTTGCTGCTGTCTTGTGTCTCCCTCGAATTCGGCACCGTTCAGCTTATGGCCCTCCAGGGTCGTGGCCCTGCATGCTTCGATGAAAGGGAACAAGGTCAGATCTCTCCGAGGCCCATGCGAGGCAGGCCTTTGGTCCACGCGCGATGGCATGTGATGTCACCACGCGATGGGGCGTGCTTTGCTTTTTGGACCCTTTGGTCGCCCCTGATGGTTCATTGCTCGGCTGCAAGACCGCTCACGCTAGTTCATTTGTTGTCGCATGCTCTGCAAGTGCAAAGTACGAGTCTTTCCTTGATATCTTGAGGTCAATCTCTCTCTCTCAAGGCACATGCCTCGACTTCTGTGCAAATCAGGATTAGTACGACGATGGTCTCTGGCTTGCGGGAGATGGCTTGCTGGGCCAACCATGGGGGCGGGTCCCCGATCTAGCGCCCCAGATTTCGGCTCCTCGACTCTTATGGCATTTTTAGTGACCTACCGCAAGAGGGAAGCTGAGGCGCTTGATCTAGACCCCGTCAAGGCACTGACTGCCTTGCCGTCGTGCCGGATGTTGCGTCCAGCTGCCTGTGAGGAGCCCAATGGCCCCCTTTCCTCCTAGGGCCGGTGGTATGCTCTCCTAGATCCCTCATTCCCACGTTGAGACATGCTATTTTCTACTGAGACAGTCTCTCACTTTGTCGTTGCCACGTGAATACAAGCTCTTCATTGCTACTCTACAGCTCTCTCCCGAATGCCTTTATACATTTGACTTGTTCGACCCTCGAGTTTCTTGATTAGACCGTGCTGATTGATCCTCTCTTTTCAACAGTATTTCTCGACCTTGGAGCGTCTTAAAATCGCTCGTAGCCCTGATCCTTACGAGATTCCTGCTTGGGCCTACGAGTGCTCCGGCGAATCTCCCTTGTCTCCCCGGCTGTTCGAGGACGAGCAGCATCAGACACCTCCACGGTTCGTGTTTGGCGTGGATGCGCCTAGCCACGAGCCACGTCGCCGCTCGCCGACGGACAACCACTCTCAACAGAACTGCTCCACCCTTGATGAGAAGCTGGAGCCTCGCCATCAGCTGGGTTACGACCAATTGGCGGGTGTGCGGGTTCGCTCAAGTGCTTCATCAGATGAAGTCGACAAGACCTACTTGAAAATTGGCCAAAGCCAGTCACAGGCTCCAAAGTCTCAGGCCGTCCAGGACAGCTCGACGGCGACCAAGTGCCAGCTGGACAGAATGGCATCTTTTGTAACCGACGACGCGTCAAGTGTACAATCAGTCTCGCAATCGACACAAGATTCTATGCATGAATGCTTCCGTTGGCTAGATGAGGATGAGGACTTGGACCTGCGACTCTTCCTCGACGACTATCACCTCAATTTACGCGAGGACGTTTCACTGCCAAGCAAAAGTCGATTGCCATCATTTCGACGCCACCTTTCCATCTCCAAGTTTCCGTTTGGTGGCCGCCCGTCAGCAACGTTAAGTCGTCCTTCAACGAAGGACGCAACATCATCTTTTACTACCATAGGACCCGGGCAATATGAATCCGGATTCGCTGCACATAATCGCCCACAAAGACGATCACGAGCTCTATCCCTGATCGCGCCCAACAAACAAGTCGTATCAGAGACGACTGCATTTGCGGATCCTAACGCAGCCCATTATCAAGATCCCAGCGCTCGGATGAAGCTGAGAGTATATCTCGCCTCGTCACAAATGTTTGACGAGGCCATCGAGTTTGGCTTTCCGTCTGTGGAGGAAATGCAGGGCAAGGAAAACGCAGGACACTGCAGAGCGAGGTCTCAGCAAGACCTGATGGGCTCCATGGGAAAGCTACATACGTTTCTAGAAGATGATACTTCAATCTTCAGCGATGACATATCTATGCTCGATCCCGAATCACCGCGGACCCCAGCAACACCAGACAAAGCATCGTCTCTACGGCCAGCCCGTGTGATGCAGGACAAAGAAGCTCTCATGTGGAAGGCGGGCTACGCACATCCTCCTACTTCGACACGAGACATGACGCTGCGGATGACACTGACACGATCAGATCTTCGTGCTCGAGAGGAACAAATCTACGGCTGGCAAAGACCTCCTGCTAGCTACACGCGGCCTCATAATGAGCCCTGGTCTCCAGCAACATTGGCTGCTGACGACGCCTCCAAGGTTAGCATCGAGCGCCAGTTTGCAGCAATGGGCCAGGAAGAGCTGATGCACGATGGCAATGTCGTGAAGCGATTTTGGAACCGCGTTCGTCGAGCATAATCACCTCGTCGAACTCTTATCATAATGCACCCGCTAGGCCTCTGTCAAATTGGGGCCTCGTCACCTCGCTCTGTTCAACTCATTCATTTTGATTTGCATCTATTCCCTCATTTATACCCCCTTTGCGGTCATGAGCGCCGAACGTCCGACTGTCAAAATTGTACTCGAGCCTCGCTGGGACAGCTTCGGCAGTAACAATGTTATGCATGGCATCTTAGCGCCTCTATCCTTTGAAATAATGGTCATATTTACTTGCGCGAGGATTTACTTTCCCCGGAATGTAACCTTAATGTCTTGTGCTGCCGAAAAATGGTGGTTACCGCGGTAGGGATTTCCGGAAAGGCATAGGTCTTGGCTGGTCGTAATGGGAAAGGAAACAGCCTGATGGAGGGAAGTAGACGGACGTGAATTTTATTTAATGGCGTAGGATCATGTCCATCGCCAATCGACCATTCGTTAGAATGCGCCCAGTAGCATTAGAAACCATTATTTGAAGTGCTTCTATCCTGTGCTATTACATGATTTTTTTCTTTGTGCGCGCTTGACTATGAAATGCTGTAATTGTAATACCCAACCCAACCCAACCCCAGTTCATATCCAATTCTAGCAGGCTCGCGAGACAGAGAAACGGGATGGCGGATACCAATGCTAAACGCTGCTAGACAATTGAGCCATCATCAAATCTACACTTTCCATGTCGCTTTTCCCTCCAATGCCATCGCGTTCGCGGTTTCAGACCTCCTCATCGCTGTCCTCTCCCAGGAGCTCGCCCTCATCATCATCGACAGCCGCGTAATCAGCCCGTCCTCGCGCAAAGCTATCCCGCGTTGTAAAGCGTCGCGGCTCGCTCGAGAACCAGCTCCTCCTTTCCCCGCCGCCGCCTACTCGGTCGTACGCGCCGGTCATAGAGCGCCACAGGCTCGTGGCCAAGAGGGGCAGAGACGCCAGGACGGCTGCTATGGCGGATATGGCAATCACGGGGTACTTGATCCACGGCTGGTCGCTGTCAAAGGTCGATGACTGCTCTCCTAGCCTGATCTGACCGAATTTTCCGTCCCAGTTGCGGTGGACGTACCATCCGACGGCACCGGCTAGGGTGAATGGAATGACGATGGCGAGGAAGATGACGAACGCGGACGTGCGGTGCTTCTTCTCGAATTCTTCCTCGTGGCCTGTGCAGGCGTGCTCGGTGGACGTCTTGTCCAGCTCGTTGCCTCCTCGGCAGGTTGATAGGGGTATTTTTCGGTAGCCGGTGGGCTCGAACCAGGATGTCTCGTTGGGGTGCTTCTCGCACCATTCTTTACCGGAAAGAGGCTGGAGGCCTTTCACCAGAGCGCATTGGCCCTGGCCATCGGGTTCGTAATTGTATGCACTGCACCCTCGCGTTAGCTATGTTCCATGTCTGTTGTTGTTCACATTGCTTCTTTCCTACCATTCGTAGTCTCGCCTACTGCAGGCGCAGTTGGAGTACTCGTGCAGCCGCTGTAGGTTCTGGTCGTTGTAGCACTTTCGGTCAATCTTCTTTCGAAGATACCTGGCAACATGGCCGAAAAGGCAGTCGTCGTCCTGCAGCGGATGTTGCGGGGACCAGAGGAAGTAGTCCGACTCCTTGGGGGAGTCCTTGTTGAACTGGCAGGCCTTGTCGGTCGTGCCCGTGAAATCCAAGTTGACGGTGAACAACTTGTCGTCGGCAGCCCTGCACCACAGGAGGAAGTTTCGGGACGTGCTCGACTTCAATGTCGTGATATCCAGCACGGTCACGTCTTCGTCCGCAAACTTGTAATCTTGCCAGGACTTGCCCTCGTCGACCGAGTAAGACACCATCTTGGTCTTGACAGGGTTGACGCTGGTGGCCCTCTGAACGAGCACTATGATGGAGCCTTGGTCACCGTACCGCCAAGTCCAGGCCCCCTTCTTCACATTTATCCATTTGATGCCTCCATCAGTTGATAGAAATGTGTCGGCCGTCTTGATGTCTCCCAGGCTTGAGCCCACGTTGCCAGTGCCGATCATCAGACCAATAGCTGTGTCTGCCGAGAAGGTTCGTGACTTGTCATCGCGTTCTGTGTAGTGATGCAGGTGAAGCGCACATGAGCTGTCGCCGCGCGAGCTGCTGCATGGGTACGAAGTGCCCTCTGCGTCTTTGCGAGGCGGTGCGAGATAACCCCATTCAGAACCATCATTGTGAGAAATTTGGGTCTGCAATATCTTCTTTTCATTCTTCTTCGTATTCGTGTTCGCCACAATGTTGATCAATACAACGCCTTCCAGACCCGTCACTCTCTCAAAGTCGACAAAATTTGCCTGGTCGCAGTGGACGTTGGATGCGCTAAGAGCATACGTCGTGCCGTTGGAGTTGCTCTTGATAATTGAACCATACGGCCTCTTCACACCATCCTCGTTTCGGACGAACAAGTTCACCGCATGGTTTGAGCTGTCTAGAAGGGTGTAAGCGTTTTCATGACCCTCATGAAAGTTATATGGGTAATGAGCTGTCTCGAAAGTCTTGCCGTCGAGGCTGGCGAAGGGCCGGAGCACGCCTGAGTTCTTGTCCACACTGGCCAGGACTATGAACTCGCTCTTGGTAGCAACGTTGGACACGTCGTCTTTGAACGTGAAGATGTCACGTTCAAAAAAGTCGTCGCTCGACGTGACGGTCTTGTTTGAAGCACTGTTCTCCTCTCTGTGTACAAGGCAAACAATTTGCTTGTAGGATCGGAATTTGTACGCCGAATTACCGGTGAATTCACACTTCGTTGCATATCGCCTGATGGTCTTCCAGTTGTCGCCACGATCCGTCGAAACAGATGCCTCGGGATAGCACGTCTCGCTGTGGCCTACTTTCTCGCATGCCTCGCCTGTCCAGAGGAGCCAATCCTTCTTATCCGCGTGGAAAGATAGTGGAGGGACATCTTTGAGCGGCTTAGACGGACCTTCGAAGCTGTGAAAGGATCGACCACGATCAATCGTGTACAAAACCTTTTTGCCCTTTGTTGTGAAGAATACAACGTCTTTGAACGAGCTCGGTACCAACACGTCCTTGATGTCCTCGCCTTCTAATATGTGCTTCCACTTCTTCCCATGGTCATGAGAAAGCCACAGTCTGTTATCAGAGCCGGCTCGAACCGGAACTGGGCGACAAATGACAGTCTCGTCGTCGGAAACACTTGCGCCGCCTTTCTCGAGATAAACTTTCTGGAACTCTTTGGCATCACCAAAGTCGAAGTCGTGCCTCGTGTTGGTGACTTTGCCATCCGCGGGAGGTCCCGGTTTCGTTACATTGTCTGAACATTTTCTCTCCACCGGCTCATCTTTTTGTTTGCCTCTTGTTCGATTGCAAGTATTTCCCGGTATAAGTCTCCAGCCTGATGAGCCCTTGAATGTTGCTTCTGGATTTTTACATGCGTTCGCGGGAAATGGAATTGGTCCATCTTTGATGCATTTCTTCGCATCACTGGGGTCCCGTTTAAAGTTGTAGTCGCATTCGAAATCGGCGTCGGTGCAGTCGCAATTTTCGAGTTTGGAGGAGGGGTTTGTGAAAGGTTTTTGGATGAAACAATCCGCTTCCTTTTTGCGGCGTGTGAATGTTTGCTTATGCCCCATGATGCAAGTCGGTTGCTTATCGTCACCCACTCGAGCATGCCAGTCTTCCATGTCCTTCTCGCCACATGTGCGCTCGTTAAGGCCCTTGAAATCGATGGCCAACAAATGGTACTTGCCTTGATTCTCACCCAACATGAGGAACTTCAAGCTTGTCGAGTCCTGTGTCGTGGTCAGGAAGAACGGTTTGACGCTGAGTTCATTGGGCAACGCTATGGTTTCCCATTTCTCTCCATGATTCAACGAATACGAGAAATCCTTGACATCTTCCTTGTTCGAGTCCTTTATGGCGACCAGCACAGAGCCGGAGTCGCCGAATTCATACTTGTGAGGACCTTTGAGGGCTTCCTTCCAGCTCAGACCAGCATTGTCCGACACATAAAGATTGGAATCGACGAACTTGCCCAAAGACTTGCCGGTGTTTCCGTTTCCCATGACCAATCCGGGGGCTGGACTTGAGAATACACGACCGAGGTTGTCTAGCTCAGTCACGGAGTGCAAATGCAGCCTCTCGTCACCGGACTTGATTTGCTCGAACGTCCTTCCGTCATCGAATGTGATCTGGGAAACGACAACCTTGTCCTTTTTGCCTTTTTGAACCTCCGCGCCGTTCTCCACCACGTTAACGAGAAATATGCCCTGAATCCCAGAGATTTTCTCAAAATCAACGTGGCCCTTCAGATTGCGATTTGTGTAAGGGATGTTCTCGGTAAAGTACGTCCCGTTCGAATTACTAGTGAACAGCACGCCCATAGGCCTCGATGGTTGGGAAGTCATGACATCAACCTGAATGCTGTAGTTGGTGCTCTCCAGGACCGTGTACGCCTCCTGGTTGATCCTATGTGAATGATCGTGGTTGTCGTCGGTGGGAAACATGGCGCGGTGCCACTTCAGAGTGTCGTTGGTAACGTAGAGAGCCATCTCATCGCTTCGATGTGAGGAAGTAGCTATCATCAAGTATTTCTTGACGATTGCTAGGTTGAGCACGCCGCTCACACCTTTATTCACGTCCAAATTGGGCTCGAACTCGTCGACTTGGCCGTCGGCCACGGCAAAGTACGAATCGGAAACGACAATCCGCTGGTCTTGTCTGAAAAACGAGAATGGGTCCTTGACTATGCAAAGGGCCCTCGTCTTGTCCTTGCTGGCTTCTCCGGTCGAAAATTCGATGGACGACTTGGCCCACCAGCAGCCCGCGGTGTAGGCACGCAGAAGCTCGATGGACTTGAATCCGTCCGTGGTATACATGGCCTGCTCGTCACAGAAAATCCCTTTGCAGTTCATAGCATTCAGAATGATTCGGTTAGGGTCCCCAGCGTGGAAGAGGAGTTTGTCGGGCTGGAATCTGCTGGCCATCGCTTTGCTCTCGAATTTTGTCCACGTCTCGGCCTTATCTCCAGTCTTGTATTGAGTCTTGCCGCGGGTCAGGACGAAGGCTCGTTTGTCATCGAAAGCGTGCATGATCAGATCGTGCGCCTGGCCTTCCGGGATGGCGGAAACCCGCTCCCAAGTGACGCCCGCGTCGCTCGACCGGTACACGTTCCTCGCGACGACATCGTGGAAGACGACGACATCGCTGCCTCGAAAGTAGTTGAGATTGAGAGGTGGATTGTCAAACTTGTTAACGGTCACCTTCGGGGCATTCTTGGCGTGAGCAAATGCGCATAGCAAAGCCAGGGGCAGCAGCAAGAGGCGCCATACGACGCCAGCCGCGCTCGCAGGCCTCATAGCGTAGATGTTGCGGCCGGCGCAACCGTCATCGACGCAAGTCTCGCAAACAAGACAAGATCGGGCGTAGGGAGAGAAAAAGTATCGGGAGACGACTTCTGAGCTCGTCGACGCCCCTTGGCAGGTTATCAAAGGCAATCGACGTCGTCCTCAAGCGCTAGTGAAGCAGCGGTCAGCTTTGGAGTCGTGACATGTGTTGATTCGAAGCCGCTTCCGGGCTGCAATGACGGCAGTAGAAAGATGATGACAGCGAGACGGGTTCACTTGGACAGTACAAGGAGGATGAGAGGATTCGTCGCAGGGATACCGCAAGGTTGGAGACAGCGGGGAGGTATCTGAGAAGTACCTGCATAGCCTCTGGTGGGAGCTTCCAGCCACGTCAGCCCCTACTACTGGGGACTATAGGCGACGGTATTAATGCTGGGCTTTGAGGACTAAGGTGCAAATATGCTGCTGCTACAAGTGCATCTACTGCTAATAGAAAGATGATTTGCAATACAAATTTGAAGTGTTGCAATATACTACTACCACTACTAGTAGTTACTGCTTCACCTTGCTCCATTATTGAATAATATAATATCCGATAGACCATCTCTCCATGGACGCCCGTGGCACGTTACTACTTGTACATACATACTAGTACAATTGCTGGGGCAAAACTCGCCGACAAGTAAAATAGTCGAGTTAAACTTACTTATATAGAGCCGACTCACGTTGGATGGAGACACGGAAAACCGTCGTACTTCATGAGAGGCCTTGTACCGTTTACTTGTAGCTAGACGTTTCTTCTGATGCTACTGTATCACGAAGGACAGACATACATGTCAACGCAATGAAGTAGGTAGTAGTACAGGATGAAGTCGTATTTGGACAGATCGCAACGCGACACTTGCGCCAATGACGACGATGAGTCAGGCACGCACCACGGTAGGTAGGCACGGTAATAGGTAGGCACGGTAGGTAGGCAGGAACTAGCACGGTAGCTAAGTTCATCAGCGTCATCAGCAGCAGGGTAAACGTCCTACCTATGGCGCCTTGACGGTCCTGACAGCGTGACAGACTGACAGTAATGCCCCAAACGACTTGAAGTATGTATTAATACATGTAGCGACGTACGGAGCACTTGTATTAATACATGGTATTCTTGCTTCCGTGCTTCCTTAGGTGGGGAGCACGGGAGCTCCTGTTTCAAAGCTTCACGGATACCGCTAGTATGCACGTTTGCAGGTACAAGCGTAGTAGCGGCGCGGCCCCCCGTACCCGACTCTTGTACAATGTACGGAGTAAGTAGGACCCCCCCCGAGTGGCCCACCCCCTCGAGTGGCCCACCCCGCCTGTTAAGGCTCACCACCTATTTTGTACTATAATCCTTAACAATAAAGGTCAAATAAATCACTAATTTCTAAGCGTTCTGGCTAGAGGACCTACTTTTTATAATTATCTAAAAAATAGTAAAAAATTTAAGCTATTTTATATAACTTAAAGCTACCCTATAGCTAGTTTATTTATTTAGATATTAATTTTTTAATTTTTTAATTTTTTATAGTAGTAAATACTAGTAAATTTAAAACTTTAATAATTAAATAGTTTATTAAGATATAAAATAGCTTTAAATTATAAAAAATAATAAAAAATTTAAATAAAATTATATACTAATTACTAAGCTATACCTAATCTA